>JXCR01032035.1:169648-374581 GCA_002079205.1 Phalaenopsis hybrid cultivar | reverse complement strand
TAAGATAATTCTCATAATTATCAAAATTTTGGAAACTTCATTAACATAAAATGACTTTTGAATTAAAGGGTATAATTTTGGAAATTAATGATTTCACACCCTTATTTGATAATCAAAATAATATCAAAATGATCTTGATAATGATCACTTAAAGTTTTAAATCTTTTCAAAATTAATACACACACTTAATACATTCACTTAGGTCTTAAAGACTTAGTGGTGAACTTAAGTTGAAATCCACATGTTAAAAGAGGATTAGGAAAAATCAATATAATTAAACTCTTTTAAAAACACCACAAGTCCAATTATGACTAAAAAAAAAATNCAATCCTGTTGTACAATCTAAGCCCTAAACTTGCCTTAGGATTCTGAGGTTATCGTTTGTTACGACTTAAATACTCACATCTTCAAGGTTATTTGTGTTGATTGCTTCACACACATGTAAATCCTAATAATAAATCCTCACATCTTCAAGGTTATTTGTGCTGATAATTGCTTCACACAAATGTAAATCCTAATAAACAAGGTTGTCATTTGTCATGACCTAAATCCTCACATCTTCAAGGTTATTTGTGTTAATTGCTACACACAAATGTAAATCCTAATATCCTCACATCTTCAAGGTTATTTGTGTTGATTGTTTCACACAAATATAAATCCTAACAAAAATAATTGCAGGATGAAACATCTAAATGATTTCTCCTAAATTGAAGCCAAATAATAGGATAGCTTTTTCAAGGTTATTTGTGCTGATTGCTTCACACAAATGTAAATCCTAATAAATAAAAAAATTACAGGATGAAACTTCAAGGTTATTTGTGTTGATTGCTTCACACAAATGTAAATTCTAATAAATAAAAAATTGCAAATTATTTGTGCTGATTGCTTCACACAAATGTAAATCCTAATAAATAAAAATCTTCAAGGTTATTTGTGCTGATTGCTTCACACAAATGTAAATCCTAATAAATAAAAATTTATCTTCAAGATTATTTGTGCTGATTGATTCACACAAATGTAAATCCTAATAAATAAAAATTGCGCATCTTCAAGGTTATTTGTGCTGATTGCTTCACACAAATGTAAATCCTATTAAATAAAAAAATTGCAGAGTTATTTGTGCTGATTGCTTCACACAAATGTAAATCCTAATAAATAAAAAAATTGCAGGACGGAACATCTAAATGATTTCTCCTAAATTGAAGCCAAATAATAGGATAGCTTGGGAAGTCACCGATGACATTTAAATGATTTCTCCTAAATTGAAGCCAAATAATAGGATAGCTTAGGAAGTCACCGAAATTATCTAAATGATTTCTCCTAAATTGAAGCCAAATAATAGGATAGCTTAGGAAGTCATCGAAGTCGATTTCTCCTAAATTGAAGCCAAATAATAAGATAGCTTAGGAAGTCACCGAAGTTTTTAAATAATTTCTCCTAAATTGAAGCCAAATAATAGGATAGCTTAGGAAGTCACCGAAGTTCTCCTAAATGATTTTTCCTAAATTGAAGCCAAATAATAGGATAGCTTAGGAAGTCACCGAAGTTCTCTTTCCTAAATGATTTCTCCTAAATTGAAGCCAAATAATAGGATAGCTTAAGGAAGTCACCGAAGTCTCCTTCGGATCTGTGACAAATGTAAATCCTAATAAAATAAAAAATTGCAGGATGAAACATCTAAATGATTTCTCCTAAATCGAGCCAAATAATAGTAAATCCTCACATCTTCAAGGTTATTTGTGCTGATTGTTTCACACAAATATAAATCCTAACTTCGAGGTAGTCGTTTGTTACAACTTAAATCCTCACATCTTCAAGGTTATTTGTGTTGATTGATTCACACAAATGTAAATCCTAATAATAAATCCTCACATCTTCAAGGTTATTTGTGCTGATAATTGCTTCACACAAATGTAAATCCTAATAAACAAGGTTGTCATTTGTCATGACCTAAATCCTCACATCTTCAAGGTTATTTGTGTTAATTGCTACACACAAATGTAAATCCTAATATCCTCACATCTTCAAGGTTATTTGTGTTGATTGTTTCACACAAATATAAATCCTAACAAAAATAATTGCAGGATGAAACATCTAAATGATTTCTCCTAAATTGAAGCCAAATAATAGGATAGCTTCAATTGCAGGATGAAACATCTAAATGATTTCTACTAAATTAAAGCCAAATAATAGGATAGCTTAGGAAATCACATGAAACATCTAAATGATTTCTCCTAAATTGAAGCCAAATAATAGGATAGATTAGGAAGTCACCGAAGTTTCCTTCGAAACATCTAAATGATTTCTGCTAAATTGAAGCCAAATAATAGGATAGCTTGGGAAGTCACCGAAGTTCTCCAGAATCCGTGACATCCTCTAGTGTTTCCTCCTTTGGACTCCAAAACAAAAATGTTTCAAATTTAAATCAATCCCCCTTCACACTTCTTAGTCCAATATCTTTGAGATGTTTTTACCATTTGAATTCCTTGAAGGTAATTTTTCTTTANCAAGACTTTACTTTAGGAAAGGAGAAGTGGAATTCAAAATCATTAAAGGTCTATCCAGATATAGTAATCCTTCCCTGAAAAAGAAAAAGTAGAAGAAAAATAAAAGGAAAAATAAAAAAAAAGAAAGAAAAGAAAAAGAAAAGAAATGTAAGGGAGGAGAAGCTTGAGGACTACTGCCTAATCAAAAATTGGTTCTACATTTGATTTTGTTAAAGTATAAGACTTGATAAAATCTTAAACTTTTAAATATAATATAGTAAGTAAATTTGTTTTTAATAAAAATTTTTAAGTAGAGAAAATAAAAGAACTAGAATCTAAATTTAAAGAACTTACAAAATTTTTGAATTAGATATGAACTCATATTTTTGAGTTATTAACATTAAAAATTTTCAAACTTTAAGTTGGTCTCATTTACTAATTATTTTTTCTAAGTTGAACTACTATATATCTAAATCTAAATTTTAGTAACTCCTAAAGAAACTCATGTACATATCAAACATATTTGGTTTTTAAAGATTGAAGTGTCATTTGAGGAAAAGTAACATTTTAAGTTTCGGGGATTTTGATAC
This sequence comes from Phalaenopsis hybrid cultivar, assembly GCA_002079205.1. NCBI lineage: Eukaryota > Viridiplantae > Streptophyta > Magnoliopsida > Asparagales > Orchidaceae > Phalaenopsis > Phalaenopsis hybrid cultivar. The sequence goes on along the minus strand of JXCR01032035.1, from coordinate 371,505 downwards.
GCCTAAAATATAGTGNTTACTTTAGGAAAGGAGAAGTGGAATTCAAAATCATTAAAGGCCTATCCAGATATAGTAATCCTTGCTTGAAGAAAAAAGAAAAGAAAAAAAAGAAGAAAATTAAAAGAAAAAGAAAATAAAATAAAAAGAAAAGAAATGTAAGGGAGGAGAAGCTTGAGGATTAGTGCCTAATCAAAAATTTGTTCTACATTTGATCTTTTTAAAGTATAAGACTTGATATATCATAAGCCTATAGATATAATATAGTAAGTAAAATTATTTTTAATATAAATTTTTAAGTAGAGAAAATAGAAGAAGAAAATCTAAATTTAGAGAACTTACAAAATTTTTGAATTAGATAGAAACTCATATTTTCATAGTTCTTAACTTTAAAAATTTTTGAACTTTAAGTTGGTCTCATTTACTAATTAATTTTTTTTAAATTGGACTACTATATTTCTAAATTTAAATTTTAGTAACTTACTCATATACATATCATACATATTTGGTTTTTAAAGATTGAAGTGTCACTTGAGGACAAGTAGTAATTTATGTTTGGGGGGTTTTGATACACCTAAAATATATAGTATTTTTAGACACATTTTTATACCTATTTTTTTAGATATTGTAATTTAATGGAGGGTATTTCTTGTGTTTTTCTTGCAGATACAAGTAAAAAATGAAAAAAATGCTTATGTGGTGAAAAAGGAATAAATTGGGAGCGAAAAGGTGAAAAATTGGCAAAAAAGTTTTGGCGCTTAAGCGCCGGTTAAACAGAGAAGGTCGTGCCTAAGCACCAGTGGCAGTTAATAGACAAGTAAAATCAATTTTCACGAATTTTGAAGAGGTTTTTGAGGTACCCATTGGCTTAATAAGTGATTGTAACCACCATGGACAAAAATTATCATGAAAGGATGCACCTCTTGGGCAAATACCTCGAATCAAGACATATTTTGAAGAGATCCCGAGGCACCTCTTAGAAAACTTTAAGAAAAAGAAGAGAGGACTTAGAAAAGAGTCCTAAAAATATTGGCAAGTTTTGAAATTGTTTATCTGGGGAGTTAGTTCGGAGTGATTTTCAGGAACCACTTTTTATTTACTTTATCCTTTTTGTTAGTTTGTTTTGATTGATTATAAAAGAGAAGAGATTCAAAGGAACTTCAAGAGTTTGATGGAGGACTTGAGATAAGTTTTTATCTTTTTGTTTTAGACCACTTTCGGTTTTAATCGAGACTTGTTGCTGGTTTGATAATAGTTTCNCGGGATTTCAATTCCGATGACCGACAGCTTCTTACGGGCAAACCCCACACCAAAAATAGTGCCGACACGTCCTTTAGGATAGGATTTTCCTTACGCAGCCAAATCCCCTATGATAGCCGAGTAAATCTTGTTTGATTGTCAATCTTAGCACAAAAATCCTAAGGGTTGGAGCCTCTTTTGCTCTCATTTGCTTTGTTTGCTTCAGTCTTGTTGTAAAGATCGAAGAATAGGCCTTTGCGAAATGAGAAAATGCGAGTCGCTAGCTCATTTTGTAAAGTGCAGAGGTGTCGTGAAATCTGGAAAAGCGTCGTCGCTAGTTATTTCACGACAAGGCGGAGAACTTTCCCCTTAGAGATCCGGAGAGAAGTTCCCCACCGGCCTCGCCGAAGCAAAGGTGTCAATCGCCGTTTTTCTATATGTTGACCCTAGCTTTTCCGGTGAGGTCGTTAGCACGGGGATGACTCCCTATTGCATGTGAACGTTTGCATGTTGAATTTTGCATTTTGCATCGCACGAGCATTTCACTTCACCTCGACCGGCCGCCCCGGCCTAGCGAGCATTTCACTTCGCTCCAACCAACCGTCCCGGCCCGGCGAGCATTTCACTTCACCTCGACCGGCCGCGCCGGCCCTGCGAGCATTTCACTTCGCTCCAACCGGCCGTCCCGGCCCGGCGAGCATTTCACTTCGCTCCGACTGGTCATCCCGGCCCGGCAAGCATTTCACTTCGCTCCAACCGGCCGTTCTGGCCCGACGAGCATTTCACTTCACCTCGACCGGCCGTCCCGGCCCGACGAGCATTTCACTTCACCTGGACTGACTGCCCCGGCCCAGCGAGCATTTCACTTCGCTCCGATCGGTCGTCCCGGCCCGACGAGTATTTCACTTCACCTCGACCGGCCGTCCCGGCCCGGCGAGCATTTCACTTCACCTCAACCGGCCACCCCGGATCGACGAGCATTTCACTTCACTTCAGTTGGCTTTCCCAAGCCAGTTGGTACGACACTTTTGCTCGATCGGATGCTTTGATCCGGTTGACCAACTATTTGCACCAACATACCATCTTGCACGCGTATATATATATATATATTACATATTGTAGTGCATATGTAGGGTCACATCACTGCATCATGCTCCACATTTGTTTGTCTGCATGATTTTGGTCATATACTTAGGCTGCACATTCTCTTCGGGCCTCTGCCGCCGTGACACACCCACCCTTTACAGGTCACTGCCTTATCGGCACACCTCTCGGGGCTATTGCCACCACGGCATGCTACCCTCATCGGGCCGCCACCACCTTGGCATGCCCACCTCGTTGGGTCGTTGCCACCTCGGCATACCCCTTTGGGTTGCTGTCGCTTCGGTGTACCCCTTGGTCCGCTGCCACTACGATATGCTCACCTCTATTCGAGTCCTNCCCCCACCTACTATAACTACACCTTTTATGGCACCTCCTCCCCCACCAACTGCTACCACCCCTCTTTTGGCACCATCTCCCATACTCGATGTTTCTTAGTCTCCTATGGCACCTGCTACTTCCACACCTACTCCCCCACCAACTGCTAGCATACCTCTACCGTGCCCCCCTTCGTAAGTTATTTTTAACATTGTATTACATTTATTTTTCATGTTATATATTTTTTTGTAACTAATGTTTCTTAAGCAGATTCAATCCTCACAAGCTTCCTGTCACCTACATCACATAGATTATCAAGAGCAGATTTGACGAGCCATATTTGTCATGGAAGCAAATACATGTATCCACTCAAGACTTATGGTTTAGGGAGTTTGAGACACGATCATGTAATTTGAATAAAATTTCTAAATTGATTAATTTTTTTATACTAACATATGGTTTATTTTTAATGCTGCAGAGGTCTTTCACCTGGCTCCCTACCACCACCAGCAGATCTGTCGAATCTTCAAGATTCGGGACAAGCGTCGCTTTGCTGACATGTTCACGACAGCTCGCCAACGGGGCGAGCGGTCTGCCTAGATTAGTGAGGGGCTCTGAGATCAATTTACTGCATCTTGAACATCTTTTGATTTTGAGAGGAAGAGGTAGACGAGCTGGGCGAACCGAGCGAAGAGGGGGCTAAGGGAGCTGCGCTCCATATTGGCAGATCAATCTCCCATATGGAGCATTATAATAAGCTAGTAAATTTTTATTAGATATTTAAACATTAATTCAATTTTTGGAGTAATTTCTTAGTGCTAAACATGTTTGTACGTCGCACATGCCAAGGAGTTAAGCTGTGCTCCCTCTGTTGCGGAACTACTTGTTTGAACCCATCCACATCAGAGAATTCATAGTGGGTCACAGAGCATTCCCAATGGTTTTCCGTAAGTTAAAAACCTTATATGAAAAGTTTATTTTAACTCTAACTGTTGAAAGTGTCAATTAAACACTGGTTTTAATTATGCAAGAAGAGTTCTAGCAGCTCATGGAGAGGCACTTGGCTGCTCAGACCCAAACTTCCACCAGCAGCAGTGGTAGTCAGTCTACCACTGTGCAGTCCAAGTATGAGCTTTAGACCCAGGCGGCAGGGAGGAAAAAAGGGAGGGTTTATAGCCTTAGAGCGAAAGACATAGCCTTGGAGGTCGAGCTCACCCATGATCCCGTTCTTAGTTCCCGGAGCTCTCCCATAGCCCTATTCTTAGTTCCTCGAGCTCCACACAGCCAGAACAGAAGGCTCTTCCTAGATAGTGGCTGCAATGAACGAAGAGATCTGTAAGTTGTACGAGCAGATGCTGAAAGGCCAACATAGAGTCGGTGACTCTATAGCGTGCATGGCGGAGACCCTAGTAAATAGGCGGAGGAAGCTACCGTTGACATCCATGTAGGAGGAGGATGAGGAGGATGAAGATGATGAAGATGATGAGTAGTTTTTTTCTTATGTTTTTTTTTTAATTTATAGACATTATGTTACACATTTGTTGTAGAATATCTTGGATTACTTTTTCTATTCTTATTTGAGATAATTTATGACATTATCTTTCTTTTATTAATGATACTTTTTAGAGTTTTGATATGTGATATGGTATGCTATGTGAAATAAATTTTTGTGCAGGTTGTGGAAACATAATCGAGATTTAAAATTTTTTTTTGTGTTACAAGTTTGCGCTGGATTTGAGTCATTGCGTCTGTTTTCAGACTCAAATTCCGACGTGAAATCGACAATAATATTTCGACTTTTTGCGATATTTTTCGAAGCAAATTCGACAGTAATCTGACGCTAATATTTATCGTCCTATATTTTCAAACGTAAATTTCGACGCATGCTTCGTATAAGCAAATCAGATGCTAGTACGACGCAACAACCGACACAAATTATTTGTGTCGAAATGTTTCGACATAAACTGGACGTAAATCAAATTACCGACCTTCAATTTAACGACAGAATAAATTGGATGTAAATCAGAATCAAATCTGAAGATAACCTTAAAATATCGTCAGATCTGCATCCAATTTGTGTCTGATTTAGCCAACACAAAGATGTTTAATCCCTGCAGTGTTTACTGAAGAGATTTTTTATCATAGTAAGTTGCAAATTTCTTAATTCTGATTCTTTTGAGCNCGAGATTTCAATTCCGATGACCGACAGCTTCTTACGGGCAAACTCCACACCAAAAATAGTGCCGACACTAACCTAGGGTTTAGGTTAGGTAATCTTATTGGTTTAGGGTTAACTAACATAAGGGTTAGGCTTAGCTAATCCTATTGGTTTAGGGTTAACTAACCTAATGTTTCAGTTAACTAATCCTATTGGTTTAGGGTTAACTAACCTAAGGTTTAGGTTAACTGATCTTATTGGTTTAGGATCACTAACCCTAATGGTTTAGGTTAAGACTAACCTAAGATTAAGGTATAGTTTAGAATGAACTAAATATGTAAGTTAAACTAAACTAAAGCTCATGTTGACTAACCCTAAAATCCAAGACATTTATTCTGAATTAAATGATAGGATGACTTAAATTTCAAATTTAAAATAGTCCAACTATTCAAATTGGACTCAGCTAAAGGTTAAGTCTTCCCAGGCTAGACTTGGTCTAAAGATAGGTTGACCTAAAGCCCTAAATGACTAAAATTGGACTTAATGGGTGATTGGCTCAATTCTTATGTTCGTTGACCAAGTCTGTATCAGGTTGAACAAGACCTAAAGAGAATTGGCTAGGTTGGACTTAGGTTAAGCTTGGGCTAGGTAAACTTAGCCTAAATTAAACCTGAACCCTAATTTATATGTTTTAATTATAAAAATTATTTTAAACATAATTTTAAATTTTTAAACCTCTGTTAATGGTCAAATGTTCAATCAGAGAGAGTTTTACAATTTTTATAATTTTTATAATTTTTTATTTACATGAATATGTCGTTTCGTTCAAAAATCAAAATACAGATACAGAGAAATTAAAAATGTCTTAGAAAAATCAGATAAGCTTTCCCCAATGCCATTTAATATTTCTGCCAAATTTCATATGTTTACCATTTATATCTTAATTTTTATGATTTAAATACTCCAAAACTTCAAAAAATAATTTAAAATATTTACTTTATGAAAAATTATGATTTTAGGTTTGAAAAATTTTTCTCCTTTTTTTGAGTTCATAACATCTTTCAATTTATTTTTTTAGTTTTCTATAAGAAGTTATGTAATTTTAAAGTTTAATTATAATTTTTGAAATAAAATAATAAAATAAAAAAACAAATTTTCAGCATATCCTCCCTCCCTCGTGCGACGCCCACGACACATGCATGGAGGAAAAACCAACGGCCGAAACTTTTTAGAGTACGTCCTTCGCTGATTCTCAACCAAATTTTGCGTTCTTGGGCTTGTTTTGTTCAGCTCGAAGAGTAGATCACATTCATACAGATAATTGAGTGTTTTGTGATCTACTTTTTGATCTGAAAGGGAGAGAATTTCGAGATTATTATTTCAATTTAAGAGATATACCTGAGCCTAAGAAGTTTGTCCTCAATTAGGTTTGAATAAGTAGGTCTTTCTGAGCTTATGCAACTCCTCGTGGCGTCGTTTTGACGTAATCTTCGCGTCGGGTCGAAGGTTCGCTGGAATTTAGCTCGATTTCGGCTTTTCCGGCGACGTCGGCGTTTTCCGGCGAGAGAGGAGAAAGTGGAGCTTCTATTGTGTGTGTGGAGAAGGAATGAAGAGTGGGGGGGCTTGCTTAAGGATGGATTAGTGTTATATAGGGGAGAGAGGGAAAGAGATTGTTTCATAATTTTTTTTTTATTTTTATTTTATTGTTTTTTTTAATCCCATGACCTGCGTGATCCATATATATGATAGGATTGGATTTTGCATTTTATAAATATATATATATATATTAATGTTGCATGCGTGAGGTTTTATTTCAAAAAAAAAATCTTTTATTAAATAATAATAATAATAATATTATTATTATTTAAATCTCTCCGTGCAATTTTCGCCAAACGCGTCATCGCGGTGAAATGAAAATCATCCGTAGGTGAAATCAATGTTTCAGACATGCTCACGCGATCCATTTCGTCATATGGGGTCTTTCATATCACTTTTTCTGTGATCGAGTCAAAAAAAATGCGTCAAATTTAATTTTCATCAAATTTTTGGTTTGCGATCGACCGTTTTTGAAACATGATCATGGGTTTANCTTTGTTGAGGTTCAGTGTTTGAACCTCTTGGCCTTAAAAAATGTAAACTTCTTTTACCAACAGTTAGGGCAGCGGAAGAGCATCAATGCGACAAAGTTGTGGCTAGTTGTGGAGCTGCGAGTGACTGCAAGAGCACTGTGTGGGTAGGCTTAGTCGTGTTGGTTGGTGGGTCACTGGACCTGAGTAATTCAGGCCAGCGGTCGGGTCAGAGTTTGGTCCTTGGGTTCATGGAGCAGGTCAATGGAACCCTTCGTATTGGCCCAACAGAGGATCCACATTTTAAAGGGGATCGATCCACATTTTAAAGGGGATCGTTCATGGAAAAAGTTTCAAGCGTCCTCATCACACATTTCAAAGGGGATTGTTCATGGAAAAAAGTTTCAAGCTCATCACACATTTCAAAGAGGATTTCCTGCATCATGTGATGACGACATCTGACAAACCCCATGAAAAAAAAGTCAACCATAAAAGAGGTTGGTTTGATACTATTTTGGAGAATTGTTACTTCTAAAATGATATGGTGGTGATGATTTTGCTTTAACAGATCGAGCTTACCTCCCCCCCCAGACATATTGCTCTTTATAAGGTGACTTTGTGGGCTAGCTTGAGAATTCCACCAGCGAACAAGTTCCTTGATATTCTAAAAGCAGTTAGAGTCAATATGTTGCAACTCATTTATATGACAGAAGCAATTGTCATAGGGTTGATCGCCTTTTTTAGAAAATGAAGGTTAAAGTTGACACCAGATATTTTAGCTTGATTGAAGAATTTTTCGATGATACACGTGGTTGCATGTCCTTCAAGAGCCAGAGATTGGATATTTATACAAAAGATCTGGTACGATAATGGTCTGCATAATTTTTCTTTGTGAAAAATGGCTGGGAATCTTGAAAAAAGTGAGGGAAACTATAGTAGCTGCCTATTTTTCTTGAGATCATTGTGGACGAAATACTATGAATGCTTAGATTTCAACTTTTAAGGAGATGCAGCTCAAAATGTACTATGTCTATGAATTCGTGAATGAAAAATTCTCATTCAAGGTCGGACTCTCCTTTCAACCTGAGTGATCTTCTGTAGTGATGTTGAAAAAATTCAAGAAGGGGCATCCAGAGCTGGCTCCAGTGGCTCCCACCGAGCAGTGATTTTGCTCAAATGTCGCATTAAAGGAACAAAGAGGTGTTGAAGTATTTGCTCAGTTTTTCAAATGTTCACTTCTCATAAAATATTGTGGTTCATTCATGCACCCGGTTTAAAGAGGCCAAAAACTTTACAAGTCTCTTTTTTATCACACAAATTTTTCATCTATCTGACATATAATTATGTATTTTTTTTCTTTCTTTGAATGGATGAAATGATGGAGCTTTAGATGGTGTATGGATTTTTTTTGAAAGTTTGGAACTCTAAATTTATGAAAATCAAGTTCCTCCATGGTGTGTACAAGCGTTGATATGATTTTAGAGGTATGAGAGTTACAATCTTAGAATTTCAATTGACTGGGTGCATGACAGAGTTGTATATGATGACAACTTCTTTCTCGAGGAAATTTCAAGATTTGGAGAGTTCTCTGGAGGGTTTTGTTGAAGCAGGAGCTAGTCTTAGCCAGAGTAATATGTGTGAAGGCTCTGTGGTGAAAGGTATCAACCATGGAGATGGAGGTCCAGAAGTTGGGGTATGAGAAGTTGACATTACTTGAATTAAGTTTAGAATTATAGAGAGCATCCAAAACTTAATTGATTAGAAGACCATCCTTTAGGATTGCATTCAGGAGGCACATGACCAGATGCTTGATGTTAAGGTGAAAGAGTAATGAAAATGGTTCATCAAGGAAGGATTAATCGAGGGCTTCTTGAAAGGAAACTGATTAAGGTAACAATAGATAGGGGTTATCGTAAAGGGATTTACCCTTAGTCAGGTTCTAATGATTATGATATCAAGAGCGAGTATAAGAAGGTATTTTCACATGATGAAGAGGTAGAGGAGAAAATTCATTTCATGTAGCACTATTTCTTCTCTATTTTCTCAATCTTTATTTATGAAGAGGTAATGAGAACATGATATGATAAGACTACCCCCACTACAATTGTGCCTGGAACGTTGATGTGGACGATCTTGCGAGACTACAATGAAATTGTCCTCCACATTAAAAAAATGATTTAGAGGTACAAGGAAGGTCCCTTCACTAGTTGGATAAGATGATGTATATCACTGAGAAATAAAGTAGAGACTTGACATTGAGTAATTGAACATTGTGCCAAACAGGGCTTCGTTTCCCATTGATGGTGCTAAAATGATGGGTGTCAGAAGCTTCAAGATGATAGAGTAATTTTTTAATATTTTATCATTGCACAAAAAATCTAACACACATTTAGGTAATTAAAAGTGGCATGCGAAGTTCTTACTTGTAAAACCCTTAAAAGAAAAAAAAAATAAAACCACGGGGCCTAGCCCAATTTAAGTAATTTTCAATATAATTATGAGCACATAAGCTTACTCTTCTCTTAAAATTTGGGAAGTTGGAAATACAAAGTAGAAGTACAATAGTGTTTTAACAATAAAATATGTAATAAGCTGCAAAAGCCACGATCAATTACTATTTAGGTAGTTGTCTACTGTGAATGTTGTAGATGGTGATTGTAGCGCTTGTTTGTCATAGAGGTCGTAGTTGAAAATCATGGTATTGGTTGGCCATGTATGTCATAAAAGGTTGCTTCAAGATAGTCGGTTGGACAAAGAGGTTGTAGCAGGGAGCTGCAGAAGCTATGAGAACATTCATAGACTATATAAGCTAGAGTTAAGAACTACATGAGCTAATATAATGTTTGTTGGCAGTAGAGGTTAAAGTTGGGAGCTGCAAGAGCTGAGATAAAGTTAAAAGGCCACGTAGAATAGAGTTGAGAGCTACATGAGGTGAGAGAATATATGTAGGCCACATAGGCCGAAAACGGGAGCCACACAAGCTGTGATAATGTCTGTAGGCCATAGTGGTGGGAGTTGGGAGCTGCATGAGCTGAGATAATGTATGTAGTCTATTAATGACAGAGTTGGGAGTTGTATGAGCTGAGACAATATTTTAGGTCACAAAGACTGGATTTGGGAACTAAGTGAGCTGAGATAATATTCGTAGGCTACCAAGGGCTAATGTTGAGAGATGCATGAACTGAGATAATTTTTTTATGCCGCAGCGAGTGGATTTGGGAGCTGCATGAGCTGTGATAATGTCTATTGGCTACATAAGCTAAGGTCGGGAGCTACATAATTTGTGGACCACACATGTCGTAGTTGGTCATGCGACATATGGTAGTGAGATACGATGAGAGAGCTATAGAAGTCTAGAGAATGTTGTCGTATTATGGGTATGGTGGTTGTAAGCAGTAATTATGGGGAGTTACACCATATGTGGGTTGTATTGTTACACCGTGTTCAGGATATATTGTTGCATCAGCTTTGAGGTGTATTATTGCACCATTTTTTATGTTTATTGTTTCGTTGGATGTGGCACGAATTTTATCAATTTGTTTCATCATATGGCAATTTCTTGCCATCAATATTACCTTATTTTTTTATCAATTTCTTTCCTTTCACTACACTCCTATCTGGACCTAGCATCCTTTTCTTAGAACCCCTAGGTGGTTCGATCGACTTTGACTTCATTTGGTTGACTCAGGTAAGGTCTGGCTGACCACAACCTGGTTAAGTGGGCCTAGACCTGACTGGGTTGACCTGGGGTATGCTTGCGTGTACTTCGGTTAGTTGAGATAGACTGGGCGTTTGATTCAAATTAAAAATAAAATTATAATTAATCAAAATTCAAACCTAATTAAATAAACCTAAATAAATATTAAATTGGAACGAAATTTAACTTGATACAAAATGAACCCAATTTAAAAGTAAAACAAATTTGAACTTAAAATTAAACAAAAAAAAATAGTCAGTCCAAATTTAAACTCAACTTAAATATAAATTTTAACCCAATTAAAGTCTTTAAATTTAAAATATTAATTAGAATTAAATAAATTAAATAAACCCTGAAATTACCTAGAGCAAGGTTAAACTTAAATATTAATTTGAAATTAAAAAAAAAATTAAACATAGACTTAATTGAATTTTTAAACTAAAATAATAATTATAATTAAATTAATGAAATAAAATAAAGAGTTTATATACATAAATGATTTTAGTTTATTTACAAACAAACTAAAATCTTCCTATTATATCAAAAATATTATTTTATTTTTAATTTATAAAAAATAAAATACATTTTTTCATGTACATATGGTGGGATATACATAAAAAAAAATGAAGTTTATGTATTAGATATGTAAATAAATAGGGATTGAACGGTATGTGTGAAAATTTTTTTGCTAAATTGTTAAATGAAGCAGCTCCCTTTTTTTCCAACCAATTCCGCTCTTCTACACTCCCCAAAAAAATGATTTTGAAAAGGGAAAAATTATTACATGCGGATAAGATTGATGCGAATGAATTCGAATTTGAAGGTATTTTGATAGTATTGATAGTATTATGACGTAAAATATCACTAACACTATTATAATATCACTAATCCACATATGCATATTCTACACTTAATAATAGCTCATTGAAAAGGACTGCTCTCCATCTCTTGATTTATCTCGTTCATTCTAGAAAAAACAACTACCTTTCTCTCTCTCATTGGAGAAAATCTTACGCACGGAGGCCCGACGTAGAGTAGCATCCGAACTCCAATTAAAATTTGATGCGCGTTCTTGTCTAAAGGCCGGACAAGCCTGAAGTCCAACACGATCATGGAGAACCTCATGATTGTACTCGAGATTTTTCTTCAGTACAACCATGTTGTGCTCAGTAAAAAAACATTCAAATAAATGGTTAGATCTGAAAGTCATAATCTACAACATGGTTGTACTGAAGAAAAATCTCGAGTACAACCATGTTGCACATCATGATTGGGTCAGACATCCATTTTTTAGAGGACACAAGTCAAATTTTAATTGGGTTCCGAATGTAATTCTATTTCAAAACTCCAAACGTAATATTTTCTCTTCTAATTGAGGCACGACACAGAACCATACTCCCTCTCCCTCTCCCTCTCATTCTCTCTCAGGTTTTGGAGCCAAAACAAACATCAAGTCCATTGCGCCGTCCCTCTCTTGCGCATCCACTCGCCCTCCCGTTGTCAACAAAACCAACTTCTCATCGCCAGAACACCCACGAGCCAACTCTAGCTACAATCTCATCGCCGCATACCATCGCAACGCGCCGTCGCATCCTCTCGTCGGCGAACAACACACTCCCTTGTCCCCTCTCGATTTCGCTGTCCCCTTGTCACCCATGCAAAACTACAACTCCAGTCTTCTTCTTCCTTTGCTGCCACCTCCCCAAGGACACAAGATCACAAATTGCAAAAACTCCAACTTTGCCTTATGTTGCTCCAACTTGATATCACTGGAACAGTTCTTGTGAGGAAATGTTCATTCATGTCCCAGCTTCCTATTCAATGAATTCTTTCTCTCTCTTTCGAGGTATGATTCTATGTGGGACCCGCACATACAGGGGACACCGTCTTATTAGACTCCGGACGTTGCTCTACAGACAGAAAATTTTTCCCTCTTCAGGTATGATTCTAATCCCTTAATGTACTTCTTTTTTTGTGATTTGTTTCCAAAACATAGATATATAAATAAATTAGGGTAAGGACTTTCCCTCACCAAAGGACTTTAGAAATTTTGATTCAGTGATTCTTTTAGATCGGCCAGATCAAACAGTGGCGTGTTGATAGGCCAGATCAAAAAGTGGCGTCTGGATTGCCTCCATTCCCTGACAAGGGGAAGGAGGCGTAATCATAGTTGTTCATCTCCATTTGGGACAAGGGATAGTGATTCTTTAGCGTAGAAAACTACATATCTTATATGCACCATATCTACCATATTTGTAAGTTTTTATGACTTTTATGAAACTTAATGAAATTTATATGAATTAATTCAATTACTTCATGTAAAATTTCACAAGAATTTAAAAAAAAATAATTTAAATTATTTTCAATTTTTCATATTAATTTGCACTAATGACACCATGTCTTGAAAAAATTTACTTTTTATAAAATTATTTAGTCATATTAACATACTAAAAAATCTTTAAAGAATTTGATTAAATAATTAAAATCCAAAAATTCAAATAAACCAATTGAACTTTTGAAGCGAATATGACTTAATGCACTTAACCAAATTTTAATGAAATCCTATTCACTAATATGTAATGTTGAAAGTAAGATTATAGAAATACTATAAGAAAATATTTGACGTCCCTTTTCACTTATGATCTTATGCAAAAAAAAAAAAAGTTCACTTGAGTTTAATACTTGGGTTTTGAACCCAATCTCCTTATAATCACTTTGATATGCCTTAATTTTATTTGATTACCCAAGGAATGCCTAAATGATTAAGTTAGGTTGGAGGACTTGATTAACTCAAATTGAACTCAATTTAACTTAACTCGACTCTAGTCAAATCTTGATCAAATCATCATGAAGACCAAATCAATAGTCAGAAGTCAATCTCAAAGTCAAATTTAAAGTTATATCATTTCAATTATTATTGCAAACAGACACTTAAATAAGAATTGAATATGAACTCATTTCTAATTAAGCTCAAATTCAAAGCCAAACTAAAAATCAAGAAGATATGGTGGTGGAGTATCAGTTGTCCTCTATTTTCGGGTGAGTCCAATTTTATCGTCTGAAAATATTGATNCCCCCTCAAGACATATTGCTCTTTATAAGGTGACTATGTGGGCTAGCTAGAGAATTCCACCAGCGAACAAGTTCATTGATATTGTAAAAGCAGTTAGAGTCAATATGTTGGAACTCACTGATCAGACAGAAGCAATTGTCATAGGGTTGATCGCATTTTTTAGAAAATGAAGGTTAAAGTTGACACCAGATATTTTAGCTCGATTGAGGAATTTTCTGATGATACACGTGGTTGCATGTCCTTCAAGAGCTAGAGATTGGATATTTATACAAAAGATTTGGTACGATAATGGTCTGCATAATTTTTCTTTGTGAAAAATGGCTGAGAATCTTGAAAAAAGTGAGGGAAACTATAGTAGCTGCCTATTTTTCTTCAGGTCAGTGTGGATGAAATACTATAAATGCTTAGATTTCAACTTTTAAGGAGATGCAGCTCAAGGTGTACTATGTCTATGAATTTGTGAATGAAAAATTCTCATTCAAGGTCGAACACTCCTTTCAACATGAGTGATCTTCTGTAGTGATGTTGAAAAAATCAAAGAAGGGGCATCCAGAGCTGGCTCCAGTGGCACTCATGAAGTGGCTCCCACCGAGTAGTGATTTTGAGATACTCCCTCAAATGTAGCATTAAAGGAACAAAGAGGTGTTGAAGCATTTGCTCATTCCTTCAAATGTTTACTTCTCATAAAATATTGTGGTTCATTCATGCACCCGGTTTAAAGAGGCCAAAAACTTTACAAGTATCTTTTTTTATCACACAAAATTTTCATCTATCTGACATATAATTATGTATTTTTTTTCTTTCTTTGAACGGATGAAATGATGGAGCTTCAGATGGTGTATGGCTTTTTTTTGAAAGTTTGGAACTCTAAATTTATCAAAATCAAGTTCCTCCATGGTGTGTACAAGCGTTGATATGATTTTAGAGGTATGGGAGTTGTAATCTTAGAATTTTAACTGACGGGGTGCATGACAGAGTTGTGTATGATGACAACTTCTTTCTCAAGGAAATTTCAAGATTTGGAGAGTTCTCTGGAGGGTTTTGTTGAAGCAGGAGCTGGTCATAGCCAGAGTAATAGAGGAGTGAAGGCTCTGCGGTGAAAGGTATCAACCCTGGAGATGGAGGTCCAACAGTTGGGGTATGAGAAGTTGACATTACTTGAATTAAGTTTAGAATTATAGAGAGCATCCAAAACTTAATTGATTATAAGACCATCCTTTAGGATTGCATTCAGAAGACACGTGACCAGATGCTTGATGTTGAGGTGAAACATTAATAAAAATGGTTCATCAAGGAAGGATTAATTGAGGGCTTCTTGAAAGGAAACTGATTAAGGTAACAATAGATAGGGGTTATCACAAAGGGATTTACCCTTAGTCAGGCTTAGAAAGACCCTCATTCAAGTTCTAATGATTATGATATCAATAGTGAGTATAAGAAGGTATTTTCACATGATGAAGAGGTAGAGGAGAAAATTCATTTTACGTAGCACTATTTCTTCTCTATTTTCTCAATCTTTATTTATGAATAGGTAATGAGAACATGATGTGATAAAAGTACCCCCACTACAATTGTGCTTGGAATGTTGATGAGGACGATCTTGCGAGACTACATTGAAATTGTCCTCCACATTAAAAAAAATGATTTAGAGGTACAAAGAAGGTCCCTTCACTAGTTGGATAAGATGATGTATATCACTGGGAAATAAAGTAGAGACTTGACATTGAATAATTGAACATTGTGCCAAATAGGGCTTCGTTTCCCATCGATGGTGCTAAAATGATGGGTGTCAGAAGCTTCAAGATGATAGAGTAATTTTTTAATATTTTATCATTGCACAAAAATCTAACACACATTCAGGTAATTAAAAGTGGCATGCATATACATTATAAGTTCTTACTTGTAAAACCCTTAAAAAAAATAACACCACGAGGCCTAGCCCAATTTAAGTAATTTTCAATATAATCGTGAGTACATAAGCTTACTCTTCTCTTAAAATTTGGGAAGTAGGAAATACAAAGTAGAAGTATAATATTGTTTCAACAAAAAAAAAATGTAATAAGCTGCAAAGGCCATGATCAATTACTATTGAGGCGGTTGTCTACTGTGAATGTTGTAGATAAAGATTGTAGCACTCGTTTGTCATAGAGGTCGTAGTTGAATGTCATGGTATTGGTTGGCCATGTAGGCCATAAATGGTTGCTTCAAGATAGTCGGTTGGACAAAGAGGTTGTAGTAGGGAGCTGCAGAAGCTATGAGAACATTCATAGACTGCATAAGCTAGAGTTAAGAACTACATGAGCTAATATAATGTTTGTTGGTAGTAGAGGTTAAAGTTGAGAGCTGCAAGAGCAGAAATAAAGTTAAAAGGCCACGTAGGATAGAGTTGAGAGCTACATGAGGTGAGAGAATATATGTAGGCCACATAGGCCGAAATCGGTAGTCACACAAGCTGTGATAATGTCTGTAGGCCATAGTGGTGGGAGTTGGGAGCTGCATGAGCTGAGATAATATATGTAGTCTATAGAGGACAGAGTTGGGAGTTGTATGAGCTGAGATAATATCTGTAGGTCACAAAGATTGGATTTGGGAACTAAGTGAGCTGAGTTCGTAGGCTACATAGGGCTAATGTTAAGAGATGCATGAAGTGAGATAATGTTTGTATGTTGCAGAGAGTGGATTTGGGAGTTGCATGAGCTGTGATAATGTCTATTGGTTACATAAGTCAAGGCAGGAAGCTGCATAATATGTAGACCACACATTTCGTAGTTGGTCATGCGACACATGATAGTGAGATGCGATGAGAGAGCTTTAGAAGTCTAGAAAATGTTGTCGTATTATGGGCATGGTGCTTGTAAGAAGTAATTATGGGGAGTTACGCCATATGTGGGTTGTATTGTTGCACCATGTTTGAGATATGTTGTTGCATCAGCTTTGAGGCGTATTATTGCACCATTTTTTAGGTTTATTATTTCGTTGGATGTGACACGAATTTTATCAATTTGTTTCATCATATGGTAATATCTTGCCATCAATATTACCTTATTTTTTTATCAATTTCTTTCCTTTCACTACACTCCTATCTGGACCTAGGATCCTTTTCTTAGAACCCCTAGGTGGTTCGATCGACTTTGACTTCATTTGATTGACTCAGGTAAGGTATGGTTGACCACAACCTGGTTGATGCGAATGAATTCGAATTTGAGGGTATTTTGATATTATTGATAGTATTATGACATAAAATATCACTAACACTATTATAATATCACTAATCCACATATGCATATTCTACACTTAATAATAGCTCATTGAAAAGAATTGCTCTTCATCTCTTGATTTATCTCGTTCATTCTAGAAAAAGCAACCACCTTTCTCTCTCTCATTGGAAAAAATCTTACGCTCGGAGTCCCGACGTAGAGTTGCATCTGAACTCCAATTAAAATTTGATGTGTGTTCTTGTCTAAAGGCCAGAGAAGCCTAAAGTCCAACACGATAATGGAGTACAATATGATTGTACTCAAGGTTTTTCTTTAGTACAATTATGTTATGTTCAGTTAAAAAAACATCCAAATAAATGGTTAGATATGAAAGCCATAGTGTACAATGTAGTTGTACTGAAGAAAGATCTCGAGTGCAATCATGTTTCACATCATGATTGGGTCAGACATCCATTTTTTAGAGAGGGGCACACGTCAAATTTTAATTGGCTTCCGAATGTAATTCTATTTCAAAACTCCAAACATAATATTTTCTCCTCTAATTGAGGCACGACACAGAACCATACTCCCTCTCCCTCTCCCTCTCCCTCTCATTCTCTCTCAGGTTTTAGAGCCAAAACAAACACCAAGTCCATTGCGCCGTCCCTCTCCTGTGCATCCACTAGCCCTACCGTTGTCAACAAAGCCAACTTCTCATCGCCAGAACACCCACGAGCCAACTCTAGCTACAATCTCATCACCGCATACCATCGCAACGCGCCATCGCATCCTCTCGTCGGCGAACAACACACTCCCTTGTCCCCTCTCGATTTCGCTGTCCCCTTGTTACCCATGAAAAACTACAACTCCAGTCTTCTTCTTCCTTTGCTGCCACCTCCCCAAGGATACAAGATCAAAAATTGCAAAAACTCCAACTTTGCCTTATGTTGCTCCAACTCGATATCACTGGAACAGTACTTGTGAGGAAATGTTCATTCATGTCCCAGCTTCCTATTCAATGAATTCTTTCTCTCTCTTTCGAGGTATGATTCTATGTGGGACCTGCACATACAGGGGACACCGTCTTATTAGACTCCGGACGTTGCTCTACGGACAAAAAATTTTTTCCCCTTCAGGTATGATTCTAATCCCTTAATGTACTTCTTTTTTTGTGATTTGTTTCCAAAACATAGATATATAAATAAATTAGGGTAAGGACTTTCCCTCACCAAAGGACTTTAGAAATTTTGATTCAGTGATTCTTTTAGATCGGCCAGATCAAACAGTGGCGTGTTGATAAGCCACATCAAAAAGTGGCGTCTGGATTGCCTCCACTCCCTGACAAGGGGAAGGAGGCGTAATCATAGCCGTTCATCTCCATTTGGGACAAGCNACCAAAGGACTTTAGAAATTTTGATTCAGTGATTCTTTTAGATCGGCCAGATCAAACAGTGGCGTGTTGATAGGCCAGATCAAAAAGTGGCGTCTGGATTGCCTCCATTCCCTGACAAGGGGAAGGAGGCGTAATCATAGTTGTTCATCTCCATTTGGGACAAGGGATAGTGATTCTTTAGCGTAGAAAACTACATATCTTATATGCACCATATCTACCATATTTGTAAGTTTTTATGACTTTTATGAAACTTAATGAAATTTATAAGAATTAATTCAATTACTTCATTTAAAATTTCACAAGAATTTTAAAAAAAATAATTTAAATTATTTTCAATTTTTCATATTAATTTGCACTAATGACACCATGTCTTGAAAAAATTTACTTTTTATAAAATTATTTAGTCATATTAACATACTAAAAAATCTTTAAAGAATTTGATTAAATAATTAAAATCCAAAAATTCAAATAAACCAATTGAACTTTTGAAGCGAATATGACTTGTAATTTTAATGAAATCCTATTCACTGNACCATATTTGTAAGTTTTTATGACTTTTATGAAACTTAATGAAATTTATATGAATTAATTCAATTACTTCATGTAAAATTTCACAAGAATTTTAAAAAAAATAATTTAAATTATTTTCAATTTTTCATATTAATTTGCACTAATGACACCATGTCTTGAAAAAATTTACTTTTTATAAAATTATTTAGTCATATTAACATACTAAAAAATCTTTAAAGAATTTGATTAAATAATTAAAATCCAAAAATTCAAATAAACCAATTGAACTTTTGAAGCGAATATGACTTGTAATTTTAATGAAATCCTATTCACTGATATGTAATGTTGAAAGTAAGATTATAGAAATACTATAAGAAAATATTTGACGTCCCTTTTCACTTATGATCTTATGCAAAAAAAAAAAAAAGTTCACTTGAGTTTAATACTTGGGTTTTGAACCCAAACTCCTTAAAATCACTTTGATATGCCTTAATTTTATTTGATTACCCAAGGAATGCCTAAATGAANAAGAATTTGATTAAATAATTAAAATCCAAAAATTCAAATAAACCAATTGAACTTTTGAAGCGAATATGACTTAATGCACTTAACCAAATTTTAATGAAATCCTATTCACTAATATGTAATGTTGAAAGTAAGATTATAGAAATACTATAAGAAAATATTTGACGTCCCTTTTCACTTATGATCTTATGCAAAAAAAAAATAAGTTCACTTGAGTTTAATACTTGGGTTTTGAACCCAATCTCCTTATAATCACTTTGATATGCCTTAATTTTATNGATGGTCAAGAATTGGTTTTAGGGGTGTTTGAAATAATTTTAGAGGATTTGAGAATTTTTGGTCCACGAGTGGCAGTTTGGTAATTTTGACCGACTTTGGTCAAAGTGGTCTTGATGTAAAGGCTCGAGGTGGTTCAGGATAAAATTTGGAGTCAAATGACAATCTTCGAGGTCATTTTCAATCAATGTGGAAGGTTTTATGATCCCAAAGTATTTTTTAAGTATTCGTTATTTTGATGTCGAAGTGGCAAAAAGTTATCCGGAAGTATGGCAACATTACAGTTAAAATTCTCAGGAAGACATAAGAAATGATTTGGTGTATTTTTTAGGATTTATTGGTGATTCTAGGATGTTTTGAGAAATTGGGTATTTTGTGGGTCCAAGGGTATTTTGGTAATTTTTGGGAAAATTGGGTATTTTTGCAATCTTTGGGTTTCAAATGGTCTAAATGATAATATCAAATGGTTTGAAATGATTTGTGTGATTCAATTGCAATTTTGGGAAATTTTGAAGAGTTAGAACATTCAAATGAGGTATTTTAGAGTAAACTGGGTTCGAATAATTTTGGTCAGCCCTATGGGTGTAATGACTGCAACATTGTGATATGAAAATGCAATGTTTTTGATAATCATGGGGATTATGAATGATGATGCAATGTATTGAAGTCCAAAAAAGGTGTAGAGCAGTATAAGACTTTCTTGTGTTCCAAAGGTCCTATAAGAATTCTCATCAGGGTTCCCTTATGTAATCTCTAATCTTTGTATTAAAAAAAATTATTGATCACATATAGAACCAACATAGAGAACAAAGACTTGGTTGAAATGTCTAAGAAGAAGGTGGGTTCCATTTCTAAGATGCTAAGATAGTCATCAGGGAAGTCTTAAGGCTAGATCCTAGTCATTAAATGAAAGACCCAAAACCCTCACCCAAAAGTGAGGTCAACAGACACTTAAATGATTTTTTTAAAAATCAAAATATAACTAAAAAATTTATAAATCTTGGTTTTTGGAGTTCTCTGTGATTAGAGGAATTTTATAAAAATAAATTTGAAGTAAAAATAAAAAAATTCATTTTCTTAGCCTATTTTAAATATTTAAAGTAATTAGAAAATGCTAAAAATCATAGAAATAATAAAATTCATGGAAATGTTCTAAATTGCTTTCTAAGTACTCAGAAATAATTGAGATATTTTTCCTGATTTTCTAAATAAAGATATTGAATTTTGAAGCTTAAAATTGATATTAAATCTCTCTGATGTCAAGGGACACAGAGAAACAAATTTCACATTTTAATATGCTTTTCTTGACAAAATCATCCTTAATTAAACTCTTAAGGACCCACCAAGATATGACATAGGGTTAGGAAAACTACCAAAACCTTACTTTTTTTTGCCTCTACATGAACTACCATCACTTGCATTTTAAGTTTCAGGTGGTGGAACGAGAAGACTCGTCAGGTACGCTTTTACAGTTTTCAGCATCGTTTTTCTTGTACTTTTATGCTATACTTTTTATGCTTACAAAACTTGCATGCTAAATAATGATGTCACCCTGCATGAAAACTGAAACTGCTAGGATAGCCACAAAACTAAAACCAAAAGTAAAACTAAAATCAGCCAAGATAAAATTCACCGCCACAACATTCAAAATATAAAACAACTCAAAATTTAATCGCAAACATCACACAAATCTGCAATTGCAACTAAACTAAGATGTCTTTATCGGATGATCGGGAATTCCTTAGAGGAGGTAACCTACAGTTGCTAAAGAGGCTTCCAACGGTCTAAATGAAATTATAGGAATTCATTAAGTAACCTACGGTTGCTAACGAGACTTCCCACGGTTTAAATGAAATTATGGAACTCATTAAGATGGGTTTAGTAAGTTCATTTGGACTAAGTGAATCCAATAGAAAATAGTGGTGCCGGAATGAGGGAGTAACCTACGGTTGCTAACGAGGCTTCCCACGATTTAAATGAAATTATGGAACTCATTAAGATTGCCCTACGATTGCTAACGAGGCTTCTCACGGTTTAAATGAAATTATGGAACTCATTAAGTTGGGTTTGGTAAGTTCATTTGGACTAAGTGAATCCAATAGAAAATAGTGGTGCCGGAACGAGAGAACCATAGGATCCTAACCGGTGCCGCTCTAATCAACTTTAACATGCCCCCATAAAATTTAAAGAACTACAACCATAGAGCCACCTGATTTGACATCCACCCTAGAAAACTCAAACTCATCACGGCAAGGAGCTTGGAGCTAGCATGGTGGGCAGCACGACCATCTTCAATAGGAAAACCTGTCTTCCCCAACTAAACCAATCTTCCTTCCTTAGATATAAGTCTTCAACAGCAAAACCTTTCTTCCCCAGCTAAACCAATCTTCCTTCCTTAGACTTAAACAGTTCTTCAATAGAAAAACCTGTCTTCCCCAGCTAAACCAATCTTCCTTCCTTAGACTTAAACAATAAATACATAGGACTTCAAGGTTGCTTGCTTATGCAACATAAATCCTCACCTTATCTTTAGGCCTTTGTGTAGCCCTGCTATACAATATAAGCCCTAACTCATAGGACTTCGAGGTTGTTTGCTTATGCAACGTAAATCCTCACCTTATCTTTAGGCCTTTGCACAACCCTGCTATAGAATATAAGCCCTAACTCGTCTTAGGATTCCAAGGTCGTCGTTTGTCACGACCTAAACCCTAACATCTTCCAGGCTCTTTGTGTGATAGTTTCACACGAATATAAGCCCTAACTAATAAAATTGGCAAGATGAAACTCCTAAATATTTCTCCTCAGAATGAAGCCAAACATTAGGATAACTTGGGAAGTCACTGGGGTTCTCCTCTGGATCCATGACATCCCTTAGTTCTTCCTCCTTTGGACTCTACAACAAAATGTTTCAAATTTGAACCAATCCCCTTTCACACCTCTACATCCAATCTCATTGAAAAGTCCTACCCTATGAAACTCCTTGAAGATAATATTTCTTGATTTTTATCGAGAGTCTTGTTAGGTGACTTCGATCATTTAAGATGTAATTAACTATAGGGGCTTGCCCTTATAGGAAGCTTGTCTGAACCCAGCTTAATATAAACCCTATTTAATTCTTTATGTTAAATAGGGGAAATTGTCTGTAAATAAAACAGTTTCGCAGACCAAACGGACGTCATATGTTTCTTATTTTATTTGATCGAGCCTCATCCTCAAGTTTTGTGTTTATCCTTCAGGGTAGATGCAAGATTTGAAGTATAGTGCTTTTTCATTTAAACTATGAGAAATATGGGGTCAGTTTGATTTCATTTTTTTTAAAACAAAATATATATGTAAATTAAAATGTCATTCTAAAGCGGGCGACGAGATTTCAATTTCGGTGACCGACAGCTTCTTACGGGCAACTCCTCTAACCAAAAATAGTGCCGACAGTAAGGAATAGGATTGCTCCTATTTGGCACAAAATAGATTTTATATATATTTTCAAATGATTTTAATTTCTTCACAAACCATATGCTCATTTTAAAGGGGAAGGATGCTTTCTTAAATTTGAACTGTGCGTCACAATTAAAACTTAGTTTATTTTTCTTAATTTTACTTTTAAAAGTTTAGTATTTAGTTTAGTTTAATTTCTGTAATCTTACATTTGGATTTTTACTAGCATTCACCTGAGTAGTCAATTTTTAAATTTCGCCTTTACTTTTATTTTTTTTTATTTTAAATTAATTTCCATAATTTACTTTAGGATTTTCCAACCTCGCTGTGGGATCGATATCTAGGACTCCATTAGAGCCATTTATTACTTGAATGATACATATACTTACATTGATATTTATGAGTGATTTGACAGTTTAACAAGAGTTTTAAAGGATAAATTATATTTATAAAAAGAGTTTTGCTACGATTATATTGCATATTTATTATGAATGTGCCTACATTGAGTTTTTTGCGCCATTAAGTGGTGTCAACTTCATAAATATTTGCATATGCAAATCTCTGTGTCAAGTTTTTAGCGCCATTGCCAGGGAAGTAACGAAAAATATTAGTTTTTACTTTAATTTATTTAAAAAAAAAGAGTGTGCTTGTAATTTAATTTGAACATTTTTTTATTTGAGTTTGTTTGCTTATTTTTAATTACTTGCTTTATTCAGTTTATGCGTAGTGTAAGATCTGGAAATTTAGTATCTTACGACTTTGAGTTAGTAAGAACTGTTAGAAAAATTTGAAAACAACAAAAAGAGAAAGATCAGTTTAGCAAAATGGCTTGCAATTTAAATAATGTTGGAAATGAAAATGAACATCATCAGAGACCTTTAAGAGATTATGCAAATCCTACAGCAGATGAAATTCATTTGAGTATTCAAAATCCTACTGTAGTTGCCAATTCATTTGAGCTTAAACCTGCTATTATCCAAATGGTACAAAAAAATCAGTTTGGAGAAACACCTACTGAAGATCCTAATTTATACCTTACTAGTTTTTTAAAATTTCGTGCTACATTTAAATATGATGGAGAGTCAAATGATGCCGTCAGACTTAGACTTTTCATTTTTTACTAAGGGATAAAGCTAAGATGTGGTTAAACTCATTAACACCTGGATCTATTAGAACATGGCGAGATCCTAATTTAAACTCATTAGCATCTGATGCAACATCTATTTTAGCTGCCCAAATAGTTATATCAAAGAAGATAGATCAATATGAAATGAATTATTCTCAGACAACACCTGTGCTTGAGGATAACTCATTAGGAAAAATGATAGAATCTCAATCTTCTTATGAGACTTTAAATGTAATAAACAATCATTCTAATAATCCTTATGACAATTATTATAATCCTGGTTAAAAGAATCATCCAAATTATAGTTGGAGTAACAATAATTCTAATATTGCGAATCTGCAATGGGGAAACAACACTGCAAACCCATTGGGAAACTCCAACAATCAAGGAAACCAAGCTTCTAAACCTTTTTACCCCTAGGTTTTAATAATTTACAGAGTAAGGAGAAGAAGTTATCAATGGAAGAATTGATATTGAAGATGGGTAGTCAATTACAAAGTCAAGGAGCTACTATCAGAAATATAGAAAATCAATTGGGGTGTATTGCTACTGCACTTGGCAATAGACCTTCAGGAATATTGCCTAGTTATGTTGAAGTAAATCCTAAAGATCATAACAAAGAGCAAAATTAAGAGAATTAGAACGTGAAAGTCCGCGTGGATGTTAAGAGAATTAGTGCAGACAAAGATAATTGTGCTGCACGAGCAAAGAGTAAGAGACCTCAAAATCGAGAGAATCAACTCAACAAATTTATTTTTTTTCTTGTTGTTTTTATCATGTTTAATTTTGAAAATATGTTTTCAAAAATTTACTTTTAGTTGGTTGATTTTTTAAAAGAGATTTGTTTTGTTGTTTGTTTGTTGGTTAGTTTATTTTTTATTTATTTATTTTTATTATTATAAAATTTTGTTGTTTTGTTCTTTGTTCACTGTAATTTTGTACCAACGTAAGGTTCATGGCTTTTATCCATCTCACAATTGGGGCAATTGAACAAACAGACAAATTTCTGAAAGAAACTTCATTAATCTGCTCCAATAAATGTTACAGATCAAGTATAGGCTAACACATACAAAAGTACAATATGCTAACTGCATCAAAGTACATCCAAAATATCTCACGCCAAGTACATATCATAGGCTGAGTATCTCTGATATATATCATATTTACTGTAATGTAGTAAAGCAGAAAAGAATCCCTTGACTATCTGTTCCTGTTATGACGAGTTCCTGATCAAGCAGACCTTCTAAAACCTGCTCCAGGACAGAGTTCCCTTTGCATGTACTTAAAGGTACAACCCTCTCATAGCTCGTATAGGAGGAGCTCCTCCAGTTCTGGATGTGGCTGAAATCCGTACAGTATTTTGCTATCGTTCATACGTCGGAAGGTCACAGACATCCTACGGTGTCGTACTCCTGGAATACAGTGCTTGACAACGTCTGCACCGTTACCTTTGAGAACAAGTACTGAGCCAACTTGTAGGGGAATCTCCACAGATCCTCTAAACTCACCAGGGCCAATGATGTCAATTTCTTTTCTAAATAAGATGTTGCTTTTACTTATGATGAGACAGTGCAAAAAAGTCTCACAAAGTCATGGTGGTCTATGTGTGGAGGGTTGCAATCACCCTTGTCATAGATGTTGATAATGCAACTGTTAGGAATGCAGTAAGCTGGCAGTATACTCCACCTGATCATTCTTTTAATCATCAACTTTATCATTGGCGATAGTGGATCCACCAGATCATGTTTGAGAATCCTAGGCAGATTCCCTTATCTATCATTTGTAAAGTTGTAGCAGCAGCCACACGTGATAATAATTCTCCCTTTTTCTCGCATCCACCTCCTTGGCTCAGAATAGGTCCTTTCCATGAGCATGCCTGCTCGACCTCTATCCCTTAGGTTAAAAATGCAGTCAAGAATGCTTTGTTCATCACATTCTGAGAAGACCTTGGTGTATAATTCCAAGCCTTCTAATATGTTGATGAATCTCCCTTTTACCTCTTCATAGAATTCAAAATTTCTTTTGTTCACTTTGCTTATTCTATAATAGTCTACCGTGCTTATGATTGGCGGCTATCGAGAAAGTTTCCTTATTTCAACGGTGGCAAAAACCCAAGCTGGTGCTGACTCTGGCTCTAACAAAATGTATGAACCTGCGTCTCACGGGACGTATGGCCTTGTACCCCTTGGAACATATGGCTCTGCATCCATTGGGTGAATTTTGTTTAATTTAGTAGAATATTACATTCAAAGGTAGAAAGGAGAGAATTTGAAGTATAATTCTCTCAAAAATTTTTCATTATATTGAGGTTAATTTTGTTACAAAAAATTTGGACCCGGTTACAGACTTTTGGCCACATAGATAACCCCAAAACAGTGAAAATTTCAAAATTTCAAATCAAGCGATGCCAAGCAATCGTAGTATGTCTTTAGGTATCGTCCGTTGATTGGTAGCATGGACATTTCACCTCAGAAGTCTACTAACTAGTAGCTCCTCCTGCGTAGACGTTTTTAATGACAAATAGTCCCCCCAAAGTCAGCTCAAATTTTCCACCTATCTTGCGGCGTGCAAGAATAGATCTTTTGAGCACAAAGACGAGGTCACCAACTTTGAATGTCCTTGGGCGGACCAATTTTTCATGAGCTTGTACCATCTTTGCCTGGTAAAGTTCTAAATGTTGTTGTGCTTCAAGTCATTTTCCTTCAAGACTCTCTAGTTCTTTAAGTCTGAGCTTCACGCTCTCTTCTGTTGTGAGTTGGTTGGCGACTGTGACTCTAAGAGATGACATCTATATTTCTAGCACAGCCTCAAATCCATACATGAGCATGTAGGGTGTACGTTGAGTGGGAGTCCTGAATGTCATTCGGTAGGCCCACAAAGCTTCTAGTAATTTGTTGTGCCAATCCCTTTTGTTTTCATCCAATGTTTTCTTCAAAATTTGTACTACTGTCTTGTTGAAGGCTTCATCCAATCCATTTGCTATGAGATAGTAAATTGTAGAGTATCTCTAATCTATCTCGTGTCATTTGACAAAATTGTTGATTTTTGTGTTTTTCAAAGGTGTCCCATTGTCAGAAATTATTCTTCACGACACTCTAAAATGATAGACAATTTGGCTTTTGAAGAATTGAAGAACGTGTTGTGCCGTAACCTCTCGTAGCGACACTGCCTCTGCCCATTTGGAGAAATAATTCGTAGCGACAAGTATAAACATGTGTCCTTTGGAGGATGGATGGTCTATTAGACTTAATATGTCCGTGCCCCAACACTCGAATGACCACGAGGCAACGGTTGGGTGTAGCACATTAAGAGGTTGGTGTAAGACCACCCCATGCACTGGCACTGGTGACATCTTCTGGTTGTATCCATGCAGTCGGACATCATTGCTGGCCAATAATCTCCGATTCTTTTGGTTTTCATTTTCATTTTTGGATCTGACTGGTGAGTGCCACACAATCCGACATGTACTTCTTTAACAATATTTTTTTTGCCTCGACTTTGCTTAGACACCTCAGCCACATCTGGTCAAATGATCTTCTGTAGAGGACATTACCAACTAAGGCTTATGGCATTGCCCTTTTCATAATGTGATGTGCTTCAGACTTATCCTCTGGCAGCTTTCCAGTATGCAAATATTCTATTAATGGCTTGCACCAATCTTCATTCATGTATGCAACCGTAATTATCGTTTCTTCTTCTTTTCCAAGCTTGCATAAGTTTTTGAGGTCGATCAGAGATAAAACATGTCTTCCTTATACTGTGACTTCAATGGAATCCTCCAGGGGACATGTCAATTCTGTTGCGAGTTTTGCTAGAGTGTCAACATGGGCATTATCTCCCCTAGGAATCCTGTAGAAAGTTACACTTGGGATCTGTTCCAGCAGCTTCATCAAGTATAGATGGTATTCTGCTAATCTTGATTTTAAAATCCTGTAATGTCATGTGACTTGCTGGATGACGAGTTGTGAGTCGCCATAGATGGCAATGTTTGTTATATCCATTGAGATTATCAATTCCAATCCGGTGATTAAAGCTTCATATTCTGCTTCGTTGTTGGTACATGGCTCTGTCAAGTGGTATGAGAACCTCAACATACCCTTATCTGGCATGATAAAGATCAAACTGATCCCTGCTTTGTTTGGTATGACTGTGCCTGGTCCTTTGTCTTTCCTGGCTATTGAAGCACTGTCGAAGTACATCTCCCAACATTGCGTACTAGAGAATTCCTTTTGTAGTATTTGCTCATCTGGTAACTGGTCGTTAAGAGAGGACCCAGCTAACAGTGGGAATGCAGCGAGAAAGTCTGCTAGAATCTGTCCCTTGATAGCATGGAGGGGAAGAAAAATTATATCAAATTGCAATAAGATCATTGACCATCTTGCTAGACATACCGAGAGAGTTGGTCGGGTCATCAAATATTGCAATGGATTAACTTTCGAGATTAGGGTAATCTTATGAGAGACCATGTAATGTCTAAGTTTTTGGGAGGCAAAAATTAATGCCAGACAATGCTTCTCAATAGGTGGATACCTTACTTCTATCGGTATTAGACGATGACTCAAGTAGTAGAGTGTGTTTTTTTTACCCTCATCATTGACTTGGGCTAAGAGGGCTCTGAGAGAGTCATCTAAGACCGCGGTATAAAGTATCAAAGGTGTCCCTGGGATAGGGGCTGCCAAAATAAGAGGTGTCATTAAATATTGTTTAACGTCCTCAAAGGCCCTCTGACATTTCTCTTCCTAAATGAATTTAGCGTCCTTTTTAATTAATGTTGAGAAGGGCTGACACCTACTTGAGAGATTTGAAATAAAGTGTCTCAGATATGCTAAATTCCCCTAGAAAGAACGTAGTTGTTTCAAGGTATTAGGAGGAGGCATTTCCAGGATAGCTTTAATCTTATCTGGGTCGATCTCGATTCCCCGATGATGGACAACGAATCCTGGAAACTTCCCAGTGGTAACGCCAAAGATGCACTTTAAGGGATTATTTTTAAGGTCATATTGTCGTAATAATTCGAACATGATCCTCAAATTATACAAATGGTCTATTTTTTGTTTACTCTTGATGACCAAATCATCCACGTAGCATTCCACTTGATTGTGAATGAGATCATAAAAAATCTTTGTCATTGCACGTTGATATGTTGCTTTGGCATTCTTTAGGCCGAACGACATCACTGTGTAGCAAAAGATTCCAATCTTTGTTCTGAAGGCTGTAAGTGCTGCATCCTCGAGAGCCATCTTGATTTAGTTGTATCTCGACAATCCATCCATGAAGGAGAAAATTTCATGTGTTAAAGCGATATCCACCATCATTTCTTGCTTTTGTAGTGGAAACTCGTCTTTTGGACATGCCTTGTTCAAATCTCTGAAGTCGACGCAAACACAGATTTGTCCATTTTTCTTCTTAACAGGTACAATGTTAGCGAACCACGTGGGGCATTTCTCTTCTTTTATAAAATTAGCGTCTATTAATTTTTTTACCTCGGCGATGACTTGTTGCTCTATTTCGAGGCGTATTCTTCTTGGAGCTTATTTTTCTGAGCTTATATTCTCGTCCACCCCGAGTTTATGAACTGTAACCTCTGCTGGCAGTCCTGACATTTCATCATAACTCCATGCGAAGCAATCTTTGAATTTTGTTAATAGTTTGATCAATTCCAAAGATTCTTCATCGTCGAGTAAAGAACTTATAAAAGTAGGCCAGGGTTGCTCTTCAGTCCCAAGGTTGATTTCTTTCAACTCATCAATAGTTGACTTGATTTCTTCTTCAAATTATGGCCGAACATCTTCTTTTAGTTGATCAACAGAGTCATCCTCTATATTGAAGCAATCCCCTTCCAATTCACTAGTAACAACCATGCAAAATTCTGAATCATCGACTGGTCTGGCTGTACCAAATCCGAGACCCTCGTTTGATTTGGGAGTTTGACTTTTAATATTTCATAATATTTTAAAATGTTGTTATTTATCTTTTAACATTTGTTTGGGCAAATGCCCCTATTAAATTAACTTTTGTACGCAAGGCGAAAAGTAACCAAAAGGAAATTCCATTAATTCATTAAGATTATCATCCAAGTTTACATGATTTTCAAGATCAGTAGAGGTAGAAGCACAGTAAAATTTGATTGGCTTTGAACCAACACTATGGACCTCCTCGACCTCTAAACTCTCAACCTTTTGAGGGAGGATCAGAGCAAGGGTCATAACATTCACATAGTGATTTATTCGATCATACATTGTCTCATTTTCACTTTTCTCGACATCTTCTAAGGATATCTCGTATTGAGGTTTCTTCTATTTTGTCATCATTATTTCATTGTCGGAACTGTCCTCATCACCAATGTTGATGGTTGGCCTAGTTCGTTCAACGATTAAGTTGGTTCTTCCACGTTGGCGTCCCCGGCCTTGATCTTGGGTGTGCGTACTAAAAGAACCTCCACCAATTAGTTGCAAAACAGTGGTGGAAGATCGCTGAAGCAGAGTTGAATGACCCTGCCATTGTACTTCTTCTGAATCTTTACTTTTGTTTGTCACAATTTCACGAGAGAAGACAATTTTCTGAGGCGTGTAGTAGGCAACATCTTCATGAATACCAACTTCATGAACTAAAAATGTTTGTAGATCCCCTTTGATGCTATGTTCTTGTCCTTTTTTGTAGTACTTGATGCATTAGTGTAGAGAAGATGGAATCATGTTGTATTCATGAATCCATGGTCGACCAAGTAGAGCATTAAAAGAGGTCTTGGCGTCTACGATATGAAACTTGACAATTGTTGCTAGTTCTCCAACCTTCATAAACAGTGTAATCAATCTAAGGCTCCCTCTCCCTTTTGGTTGAATCCTCTTAGCATCATTTTATCGGTCGTAAGCTTCAATGTCCAACTAGGCTAATGTACATAGACTCATCAAGTTGAGTGATGCTCCAGGATCTATTAAAACTCTAGACAACACAAATCTGTCGATGTTAACAGAGATGTAGAGTGATCAGTTGTGGTCGACAGTACCAAGAAGCAAATCTTCATCTGTGAAGGTTGCCCCAGGCTGTTCTTTCAATGAACAAACTTCATCCAAGGATGAGCTGGCCAACTGAGTTAAGCAAATCTCTGGGTCAAGCAAGGCTGTAACCAGAGCTTCTCTCATCTGTTTTGACAGGATTAGAGCGTCATAGATGATTAATTGGGCCGACAACTTCCTAAGATGAGCTAGCATGTTGTAATCGACTTTATGTGGTCCTCCAATTTTCACTTGGTTGTATGGTTCTTCCACTGATGGAGGGGGAGGTAGTTTTTCTCGAGTTACCATTTTTTTTCCTTTATCTGTTGGAGTTGTTCTCAGGGGTAATACTCTTCCACTTCTTAAGTTTACTTATGTAATTTCTTCTTCTTGTTACATCATTGTTGAATCTTTCAGTGTTTCTTCTTTGTTGAAAGATCTAAGTTGATGGCAAGCGGTGCACCATGGTGCTCAAGGATTGGTTCCTCACTCCCGGTGCTATCGTAGCTGGTATCATTGATGTCTTCTTTAGTCTTGACAACGAGTTGGTCAAATTCAAGTACAATTTGAGGATCATTGCGGGAATCGAGATCGAGGATAGATTGGTAATTATCGATTACGTCATCACTAGAAACAGTTAAAATGTAGCCAAAATCACGATCATTATATTTATAAGACCCCGAAAGGGCAAAAAGATAATCATACAAAGTAAGGGGTTTGAGGATTTTCTTCCCCGAATCCGAGATAACCAATCTAGTAGAGGCAGCCCCTATCCTACCCCTCGTACTATCAATCTTCATAGTGGCAGTGTTCTTCTTTTTCTTTGTCTTTGATGACGATGGCTCTTGTGGTGAAATCTTCATCTCGGGCTTGGCAGGTTGAAGACTTTGATCAGAAGCTTGCTTTGTTGCATTCTAGATTTGACTTAATATTTTCTTGGAAGATTTGCTCCAAACTTCATTCCGTTCATCTCTTATAATATATGCAGAAGATTGTCTTGATGAATCTTGTATTTGGTTTAGGACCCTCTTGAGCTCGTCCCAAGTCGTACTCCATCCCTCTTCTCCAGTATATGGATCAATCAGAGAAATTGGCTTGGCCGAAATCATATTTATGTAACCTTTTCAGGTTCTCTTAAATATTCTTTTGGGATCGTTATATTTTATTCTTTGATATTTTTCTAGAGCCAATCTTTAAAGATGAAACATTCTTCTATAGTGTGCCCCAACAATCTGTGGTATGGGCAATAATTTGGTTCATCTTTCTATTCAACTTCTTCAGGCTTCTTTGGATCTGGTAGCCTGAACTCAGGCTTCTTTATCAGACTTATGAATATTTTAGACACAGCTTCATCTTTGAAAGAATACACCACTTTCTGTCGTTCTGCCAGAGATATTCTCTTATTCTTTGTTTGAGATGATCCTCCTTGAGGCTGTCACTGATTATATTGGCTATTCTATTTCTGAGCTTGCTGTGATGAAGATTGACGAGGATATTCTGCATATATCTTCATTGGTTGTTTTCCATTATCGACAATCGCTATTGTGCTCGACTTCTTTTCAAACACTCTGGTTTCCCTGGACTTTTTGTGCGAATCCATATGCTTGATTTCTTCTGGAAGACTGCTAGCATTGCTGAGTAGCTTCTCAAAGGATTTGATGGTGAGTCCCTTGAGCATGAAAGCTACTAGGCCATGAATGCTTTTGAGTAAAATCTTAATTACATGGTGTTCCTGTAGTTGAGGTTCACACTTCATGCTAAGGTTTTTCTACCTTAAAATGTAATCCACCAAAGTTTTGTTGGGCTTTTGCTTTTCTGTCATGAGTTCTCCTATAGAGACATGGTGTTGCGCTCCGGCAAATCTCTTCACAAATAATTATTCTAGCTCGGCAAATGTCTTAACTGATCTGTTGGGTAAATCAACATACCAATGAAAAGCAATCCCTGACAGGCTACTGACAAACTGTTGGAAGAGTAAAGCTTCACTATTTCTTGTGGTGCCAAAACTGGCTCGAAAATGTGCTATATGTTGTTTGGGATTTCCAATCTCATCAAATATCTTAAAGTTCAGGGACACAAAACCCTTAGGGAAGGGTACAACATCAAATTCCTCTGGGTAAGGTCGACCCTTCAAAATCAATGCACCGCTCTTAGATTGGGTTAAAGCCTCCCGAACTTGCTTGACCATTTGCTTAAATTATTTCTCTGGTATGGAACTCAATGAAAAATCCTTCTTTGGTTGTTCATCTTTATTTGCTGAGGCAAATTCTCTTCTTTCATCCATGATATGTATGATTTCTGGTTGGTTGATCTCCGGAGAGGCTAGTTGCGGTGCTTGTGATTCCCCTGAGTGGTGGTCATGGCGGTCATGGCGGCGACCATCTCTTCTATCCTTTTCTTCAGTTGGTTGACTTGCTCATCCCTCAGGAGAATAGCCCTACGCAGCTCATCTACGACATTCTCTTCGACGAGAATTTGAGCCTCGTGCGCAGATGTAGCGGCTCTAGTTTTGATGATATGGACATCCATGAAATCTTCTTCAAGATAGTCATTATTGTCAAAATCTTCATCATCATCATCGATGGAGACTCCGTGCTCTCGAGCCAACTCAAAAATTTTGACTCCGAGCCTTTCAACTTTTTCTTCGATCGTTGATTCTTTGATTGTTCTAAGATCTGGAGGACCCTGCTGGACCTCCTCCTCTTGCTCTTCCATTTCACTGGCAATTGTTGTGATGATATCAAATACTTCAGACCCTTGCTTCATTCCATGATCTTGCTCTGCAGGCTTACTGGACCATATTGGTACAGTGACCTTGGGTATCCACACCTTCTTCTTTGACGGTGATGTCTCAGTACGGGGTGTCCTGCCGGAAACATCAGGATGTCGAGGAGAAGTATGCTCCGCTTGGTGCAGACCAGCTACGGTACTGGGTAATCTCTTCATCTTTTCCTTTAAAATTTTAGGAATGTCCTTATGGTGGGTGATCGGTAGGATTCTCGGACCCAGACTTAACTTAACTGGTTGACAGCCTGTGGTCCTGGTAGTGGTGGAATCTTTGGTGACAATAGTGGTATCAACTCTGCTTCCCAAGCGGAACCAGACGGGATCACGAGTAGTCAAATCTTCAGTTAACCTTTGAGGTCATTTGACAAACTTGATGTCCTTTAAAATTTATTTCTTCATACGAGGGGAAATTGCTTGCCCCACTCGTTTAAGTAATTCATTGACTGAGCAACCCTCTTTGGCGGTTAACCTCTGAAAAATTGAGCTGACTTGGGTGATAGGAGCAGGTTTCTTTCTCTCCACACCTTATCCATGAAGTGTCGGTAATGCAACAGTGATTTTCCAAATACTCTCGTATCCATCGGTATCCATTAAAGGATGGAATCTACTTCCTCGCAGAAGTGGATATACTTCTGGTAATTCTAACTCCTCTTGGTGAGGCTTTTCCTTAATAGGTATTTCCTCAGGAGTCTGGGCTTTAGTAGCCCTCCGAATTCTTCTATTGCGGTTTCTCTTTTGAGTTTGGGTTAGCGGAGTAGTCTTGAACTCGATCCAATTTTGAATACTGGTGGCGGGACAACCAATATCTCAATCGGATCTTCAATGATCATTACTTTTTATCTCTTAGCAGCAGCGGAGACAGCAGGCTTGGTAAGTGTCATAGTGGAAATAGTAGTCTTGGCCTTCTTATAAGAAGGGAAGTCTTGAAGATAGTTCAAGTTGAATTCAGCAGACGGTCCTGAATTTCTAGAGCGGTGACTTTCATCATGACGAACAGGGCCTTCCCGAGGAAAACCTCGAGGCCTTCAAATCCAGCTCTGAACTTAATGGTAGGTGTAACATTGTGGACTTCATGGCTCATTGGCAGGTTGCAAGAAAAAGTCAGCATTGGGTAGGCCATTGTAGCATCTTTAAAACAAAAAGTTCTGGGTTAGCCATATGGCCAAAACCTTATAATCTTTGTGCAAATATTGAAAATTAACAGAGGTTGATTTGTAGACCAGGTAAGTTTTAATTTATGGGAATTTTAAAATTTTTAGTAAAAATTTAATTTAAAAGTAGAAAATTTTAATTAATTTTGAAGCGTGTGTGACCCAACACAATTTAATTTAATTTTGAAAAATAACAAATCAAACTTAAAAGCGAGATGTGAAGTGTTTATGGCTCAGTGCGGGACCTATTTTTCACACCAAATGCTTAGGTGGAACTAGTCCAGCAACACACCTATTGGGGTTTTGACCCCACATGAAGATTAAAAGAGTCCTTAATGACCTCTTGAACTCCTCTATTCAAAGGTGATTGAACAGATAGTCCTGAAGTCCAAAGAGTTGGTCGTACTTTCCTAAGACAGAAATGGGTAAAGTATGTCAACAGAAGAAGGGTAATTTGGTCCAAGAAGGACATGGACACATTACCGATGTGTGAAGATAATATTTCCTTATTTAAATGGAGAGAAAAGCTTGTCCCTAGTGAAGTTTCCAGAAGCTGTCGACACTATTTTGGTTGAAGGAGTTTCCCGTAAGAAGTTGTCGGTCACCAGAATTGAAATCCCATCGCTCGCTTCGGAAGGACGTTTTAATTTACATATAGATTTAAAATTAGAAAAAATGAAATCAAACTGACCCCATATTTTTCATAGTTTAAATGAAAGAGCGCTTTACCTCAAACCCTGTATTTATCCTGAAGGATAAACACAAGACTTGAGGATGAGGCTCGATCAAATAAATTAAGAAATATATGACGTCCGTTTGGCCTATAAAATCATTTTATTTGCAACAATTTTCCCTTATTTAATATGAAAAACTAAATAGGGTTTATATTAATTGGGTTCGGACGAGCTTCCTATAAGGGCAAGCCCCTATAGTTAATTATATCCTAAATGACCAAAGTTATCTAAGAAAACTCTCGATAAAAATCAGGAAATATTATCTTCAAAGATTTCAAAAGGATAAGCATTTTCAACGAGATCAAACGAAGAGGTCTGAAATGGGAATGACTCAAATTTGAAACGTTATTGTAGAGTCCAAAGGAGGAAGAACTAGGGGATGTCATAGATTTAGAGGAAAACCTCGATGACTTCCCAGTCTATCCTATTGTTTGGCTTCAATTTTGAGGAGAAATTATTTGAATGTTTCATCCTGCCAATTTTATTTATGGGGCTTACATTCGTGTGAAACGATCACACAAATAGCCTGGAAGATGTGAGGATTTAGGTCGTAAGGATGATAACCTCGGAATCCTAAGGCTAGTTAGGGCTTATATTGTATAGCAGGGCTATACAAAGGCTTAAAGATAAGGCGAGGATTTATGTTGCATAAGCAGACAACCACGAAATCCTATGGCTTGGTAGTTTAATTTTAAGAAAGGAAATGTTTAGTTGGGGAAGACAGGTTTTACTATTGAAGATGGCCGTGCCGCCCACCATGCTAGCTCCAAGCTCCTTACCGTGATGAGTTTAAGTTTTCTAGGGTGTCCAATTATGATGTCGAATCAGGTGACCCTATAGTTGTAGTTCCTTAAATTTTATGGGAGATGTTAAAGTTGATTAGAGCGACACCGGTTAGGATCCTACGATTCCCTCATTCTGGCACCACTATTTTCTATTATATTCACTTAGTCCAAATGAATTTACTAAACTCAACTTAATGAGTTCTATAATTTCACCGTGGGAAGCCTCGTTAGCAACCGTAAGTTACCTCCTCCGAGAGATTCCTGATCATCCGATAGAGATGTCTTAATTTAGTTTTAATTGTTGTTTTGTGTGATGTTTATGATTAAATTTTGAGTTGTATTATATTTTGAATGTTGTGAAGGTGATTTTATCTTGACTGATTTTAGTTTTGGATTTAGTTTTGGTTTTGTGGCTATCCTGATAGTTTTAGTTTTCATGCAGGGTGACATCGTTGTTTAGCATGCAAGTTTGTGTTTTGTTCATACATGCAGGTAAGTAAGCACAATGTGGAAAGCTTAAGAAAAGACAATGCTGTAAACTATAAAAGTGTACCGGGCGAGTCTTCTCGTTCCACCACCTGAAACTCAAAATGCATGTTAGAGCATTTTATGTAAAGCGGAAAATTAAGTTTTTGGTGACCTACCTAAACCTTGGTCATATCTTGGTGGATCCCTATTAGTTTGATTAAGGATGATTTTTGTTAAGCAAAACATATTAAGTTTAGTAGACCTCTGAGGTATCCAGCAAGTCTAGAGGAAAAAGCAGGACATGCTTCCCTCTTACTACCTGGTGAAAAGTCTCAAGCTCATTTAAACTTATTATGTTGCTTAATAACCCATCCTGTAAATACCTTTAATTCTTAGTAAACATTGATGTTTCAATTGTCTCTAAGAGTAGGGTAATTATCACTTATAGTTTAATTTGAGAATTATGTGGGTGAAGACCCTTAAAGAGGCAAGTTAATATTATCAAGGCACTTAACCAACTTTTTAATTTAGGCTTGTAGTGTTTTAATGGTGTTCAATTTTTAATTATGTTTACTTTTCTAATCCTCATTTAATAAGATTTGATTTAGCTTAGGTCACTACTAAGCCCCGTAGACTTTTGATAGATGTCTTAGTTATATTTTGAAAGAGAATGAATTTTAGGTAATGATGATTCATTATTAAAATTTTAAAAAGTCATTTGAATTATTAAATAGGGGTATTAAATTAGTGAGTTATCAACTTACAAAGTCATACCCCTAAGTCTAGGATCATTAAATTAACTAGACTTCCAAATTTTAATAATTTAAGGAAATTGCAAATTTATCCTTTTAATAAAGAAAAGTGAGATTGTTTCTACCAATTACTCCCTTGTGTTTCAATTATCCAAATAAGTTAGTTAAAATCAGAGGTTACTCTTTTTCCTCCTTGAATTAAGCCTAAATGTTAATTAAGGCCAATTTTCCAAAATTACACTTTTGCCCCTAAGGCTTTATTACTTCATAATTTATCAAATTTAATTCAAATGACTTGGGAATTTTTATCCTACCTCACTTATGGATTAATTAAGACTTCAGAGGAGAAAATGTCATTTTTTCAAATTTTAATTTAATTTACATATTTATTTTAATGCAAAAATAAGATTTTTCAAAGAAAATTCCATAAATTGACAAAAAAGCCTAATTCTTTGAAATATTTATTAGAGTTAGACTAAGACCAGAGAAGCATTGGGACCAAATTTCATGATTTATTGAATTATATTTGAATTTTAATAATTATTTTTAATTCCTGAGTATTTATTAATTATAAAATATTTTAAACGTAGAAAATTAAGTTTTATATTTTTGAT
Organism: Phalaenopsis hybrid cultivar; assembly: GCA_002079205.1. Taxonomy (NCBI): domain Eukaryota; kingdom Viridiplantae; phylum Streptophyta; class Magnoliopsida; order Asparagales; family Orchidaceae; genus Phalaenopsis; species Phalaenopsis hybrid cultivar. The sequence goes on along the minus strand of JXCR01032035.1, from coordinate 333,108 downwards.
TAAATCTCTCTAAGGTCAAAGAACCCAAAGAAACAGATTTCACATTTTTTTTTTCTTTGAATTTTTAGAATTATTTTGGTGAAAATCCATTTTTAGCCTTTAAAAATTATTTGGAGCTTTAAAATTTAATATCTTCACATAGAAAATAAGGAAAAATATTCTAATTGTTTTTAAGTACTTAGGAAACAATTTAGAACATTTATAAGAATTTTATTATTTTTGTGATTTTTATCATTTTTTAAATATTTAAATATTGAAAATAGGCTAAAAATGATGTTTTTATTTTAATTACCATTCTATTTTTGAAAAATTCCTCTGATCACAGAAAACTTAAAAACTAATTTTTATGATTTTTTAATTTTATTTTAATTATTAAAATTTATTTTAGTATTAAAAATAACATTTAACTTGAAAAAACACTTTGAGTTATTAAATGAGCTTCAAATATTTTGATATTTTTACGGGGAGTTATCTAAACTTTAAATCATAGTGGAGATTAAAAAATTAAGTCATTTAGATGTTTGTGTTTCCAATATTAATTTTCTTTGTGTTTTAGGGTTGGTAGAAATTAAGTGTATTCTTAATAACTTAACCTATGAAATATTTTTCGAAGCGTTCTATGGTTATAACAAACCTTCCAAAATTTTTTTTGATTTTTCTAAGTAAAATTCTAATTATTATGATTAATTTATGAAAATAATAGACATAAACTTGGAAAATATGAATCTTTGTCTAGAGATGTCCTTTTACCTTAGAAAAATCAAAGGATGTTCCCTAAGGTAGAGGCAACAACATACCAAAATTTCAAGTCATGGTGAAATGTCAACATGCTTGGAGAATAAAAAAATGCAAAACTATATTTAATTAATTAAAAATAAAATAAGCATCAAATAAATTTCAAAACATTTCCACATTACTCTCCTTTGTTCATTGAGCAAGAGGGTATTTTTATTTTATTTTTATGATTTTTCTACACCAAGATATGGATTTTTGAAGTTAGGGCTATTTATTTAAATAAAAAAATACACTATTTATTTATTTAAACGCGCAGTGCTGACTAGTTCCTAGGTCGCTCTGAAACTCCATGTGGCACTCTCCCATTTGACGTTGCCATCCATCTCAGCGCTGACTCGGCCCACATTTCATGTATGAAGACGCTGTCCAGCTAGATCTTGTCCGTTGATGAGATAAACGCGCGATCGGACGACTCCCCGTCATCGTCCCCAATGCCTTAGCCCGAGAACCATCCATTTTTAAATCTTAAGATCTCACTCATTTCTCAACTAAATTAAGTGCGGTTTGTATCTAAATGCTCGTTTAAGTGTGACGAACACATCAATATGGTAATCATGCAATTAAATTAAGCCCAATCAAATAGAGAATCAAAATAGGCTTGGGAAGAGGGGGAGTTCAATACCTTTGCTCTGAGAAGGGAAGCTTTAATTAGATTTGCTCGGTACATTTGTGGAGGTCCAAGGAGGCTAGGTATTAAGCCTCTTGCTGTGGTGAAAGGCCTTGGTATGAATTTGACCAAACTCAATTTCAGGTGTTGGTTCAGAGCTATGCTAAGGGCTTTGTATGAGGGGGATTTGATGGGGCTTCTCCTTCTTTCACTATGGTGAAGGTGTGTGTGATTTTAATTTGATTTAGGTGGAGTGTAGAGGTGTGGAGAGTTCTATCCTATCTCCGACAAGGTTTTGAGCTTAAAAATTGAACTCTGGCAAGGGGATTCAGGGCAATGTGGTTGTTGGGTTGCACTGAGGAGGTCTCAAAGAGGCCTTAGGAGTAATTTGGAGGGCTCTCTCTGAAAATTTTTTAGCACACCCTCCATGGCCATGGAGGTGAGCTTTTTATAAAATGCGCTTTTGGGTGGCTGTCATGGCCAATTGGGGGAGTGAAAAGTGATGCTTAGGTGGAGGGCAGAGAGGCTATAACATTTAATTTGGATGAGGTGGCCTCTAGGTTTGAATTGGGTTTGATTCCATGGGGGTGGCTCTCAGTTTGGACATTTTCCGGTCACTAGGCCGGCCGGCCAGGTCAGGGGAGGTGGCTAGGAGGTTAGGTGAGTCAAGGGAATATGTCACAGCAATTAAATGGGTTGGTGTTTAGTTTTGGCAAAAATATCCTTGGCCTAAGAAAATATGGATTTAAATCCCTTAATTTGGGGATCCCTTGGTCCATTGCTCATTTGGGTGGTTCCGTGGGGTTTGTCTTGGTCAATAGGGTCCAAAACCTTGCTGTGGTGGCCTTGCCTTGACCCATTTGATATGTCTAGGTCAATTTTGATGGGTCCAAGTGGGTGCAAATGACCAAAACTTGGGTTTGGGCTAGGTTAGCTATGTTAATTGGCCCAATTGATTGATGCATTTGATATAGATGATTGTAATGAACATTTTTTTGTGAAGGATTGAAAGGATTTTGAGTTCAATTGGAGGGTCAATATGAAGGATTTTGGAATTTTGGTCAATTTGGGCATGTTGGGCTAGTCTTGGGTCTAGATTGGACTAGGCTTGGGTTAAGAACAAATTAATTGTTGAGAAGGGTCTATAGAAATGTGATGAAGAGTTTTCAACATGAATCGGGTGCCAATTTTGGGGTTAAGACAATCAATTTGGTGGAATTTTGAGGTATGGCCAATTTAGGGCAAAATTGGGGATTTTTGGATTTGGGTTGAAATTAAATTAAATTGAGGCTTTAACAAGGCCAATTTAAAGTTAATTTTGATTTGTATGAGCTTTATGAAGATTTTAGGATGGAAATTGAGACCAATGGAATAGGCCATGGGGTTCAATTTGGTGGAACTAAGTCATAGGACAAAAATTGGAGGTTTGACTTGGATCAAAATTAAGCTCAAAGAATGGACCAATTGAGCTTGGATTTGGTTTAGATTGGTCATATGAAATGTGAATTTGAGTTTAGAATTGAAATTGGAGGAAATTGGGACCAATTTGATGGACATTTTAGGTGGATTTGGGGAGATTGGACCTTTTAAGGGCAATTTGGGGGTTTTGGACAAAGATGGTCAACTTAGTCAAATTGGGTTATGTGGTAGTTGAAAAAAAATGAAATTAGGAATTTTTACAAGGTTTTGGGAATTTTTGGGAATTTTTGGAATTTTTAGAACTTTGGGCCAAGGAGGGGCATTTTGGTAATTTGGCAATTTTTGGTGATTTTGGGTAATTTGGGTATTTTGAAAAGGTTTAAAATGACTTTGAACAAATTTGGGTATTTTGGGTAAATTTGGGAATTTTGGCCAAATTTAGGGTTTCAAGGGTACTTAGGTAATTTGGGGGAGTTTAGGGGCAAAAGACCAAATTGGGTATCTTTGGTAGAATTGAGGAGCTAACCATCATATATGAGCTATGGACCAATGGAAATCCCATTTGGGTCCTCTATGTACTGGTCTTAGCTAAACCCTAGCCTAGGGTCAGTGCGCAGTGGGTTTAGGGGACCATCTGCATGAGTCTCCCAAAGGATTAAGGGAACAAAGTCAAGAAATTTTGGGTTTAGGGTACTGAGTGATTGTGAGTGAGGTGATTGTAGTGAGTGCCTTAGCTTTAAACCAACACCCAGGGTCAACCCTAAGGTCAAACAGTCCTGTGGGAACTCTCCTTGAGCTCCCTCATAATGACCTCACTACTAAGTGCTAGAGGTTAGGACCACTATATAGAACTTCAAGTTGAGTAAAGAGGAGTTTGAAATTTCTAATGGTGAGGGTTCCTTTTCTAGTTTTCTAGGAATAATCAACAAGAAAGTCCTATGGCTAGACCCTAGGCTACTAAAGTGGAAAAACTAGACCTCAACCAAAAGTGAGGTCAACGGTCACACTCTAAAAATAAACATTCACAACAATAAGGTACAAACAAACATAAACTAAACAAAAATCAAACTAAAAAATCACCAATCATCGTCTTCTTCTTCTTCCACATCCAAATTTTACTACTGATATGGGGTAAAAATAGGGTGAGTAGGAAATTGAACTGAGTGGTCACCCCTCATGTATCTGACCATCACATCACATAGGCAGTATCATATTCAAACTTTTGTCTTGTCAAATCATCATTGTGTGCATTTCTGACCTCCATATTTTCCATTCTACTTTCCATTCTCAAGATATCTCTCTGTTGGATCATCATCTGCTCCAAAAGTTCCTAGAGAGTTGGGGTACTAGAAGTATTGGTACTTGAAGTAGAAGGAATATCCCTACTCCTACTTCCAGATCTCCATCCAACATGAGATTCATAAGTCTTAATATTGGCAGGTCCAACAGGTTTTAGAGGTTCAATCCTCTTCTCATCCATTCTAAAATCAATACTTGCCTATTCACATAGTGTGAAGATCAAGGAAGGGTGTGCTAAACCATCAGTAGTTTCTCCTAAAGCAATAGAACGAGTGTTTCTATAAATAATAGAGCCTACATCTATCTTTCTCATATGCTGGATACAAAATTTCAAGATGGCTCTATCCTTTATAACCTCACTATAATGATTTGTTAGTATCATTCTACCAAAAATAAAGTAGTGTCAGGCCTTAGATACTACATTTAATATATAAAGAGGAAAGTTTACCCTAACATTATTCTTCACCTTCCAAGCTCTTCTTCCATCAGTAAGAAAAAAAATGACTTCATCTAAGGCCTCATTTGTAGCAGAAAATGATTTATACTGACAGCTATACATTTACTCTAACTGATAAAATTCATTAATTTTCTTTTGAGTAAATTCTACCATTTTCCCATAAACAAACACGTAGTCTTCAGAAGTTTCTTTAAAGTTTGCATAGAACTCCATCACTACACCAATAGTAGCCTTAGCAGTAAAGTAACAAAAATTCTCCCACTATCGAGCATTGATTATCTTTCAACTTCTCCACCCGAATTTTTAAATCCTCGATCTAGAATTATTTTCTTAGTTGCAAGTAGGCTATTGAAACAAATGTTAGCCTTGTAATTGACAAAATTTTGATCATCAAAATCCACTTTTCTTTTTCCCTTGCTCATTCTTGGTGCCATGGTGATCTAAGAAAATTTGATAAAATCCAAATAAATTCCCAAAAATTCCAAAAATCACAATGTGGAACGTTTTAAACTTAAATCTACTAAGAGTTCTTTACCAAAGGATTTTCTCAAAATCATCTAAGAAAATTTCAAAATTTTGGATCTCAACAATGTAAGATAAATCCTTGGTGAAAATAAAAAATTTTGAGTTCAAACTATAGCTCTTACCTAGAGAAGATGAAATCTGAACTTCCTTTGCCTTAAAATCACCTCAAATCCAAGCAATAGTAAGCCCTAGGTGAAAATATTGGTGGTTGAAGATGACCAAAAGGGTAAAATTTTGTGTTTACTGTACAAATTGCGAATTTTAAAGGGTTTGGGTGGTTTTCAGGACGAGTGCGCTGCATGGGCGCCGTCAGCACCAGTGGCCTAAAATTCACCTTTTTTATTTTTGCAATTTTTAACTTTCTTTCAATTCACTCCAAAGTCTATTTAGTCTTTTTGAACACTAATTTTCATCTAAAAATAATTTATAAATAAACAACAAACTAAATTTTATATATGAAAATACACTTTTACAAATACATTTTTCTAATCACACTTTCACATACATAAAGCAAACTAAATTATAATTCAGTGTTAAAAACAAGCCACAACACTAGAACGCTGACACAAAACTATACACACAATCAAAGTTAATAGAGTTCTAAATCAAATTAAGATAAAATAAATCCACACAAGCACATTAAAAACTTAATTACTTTAAAATAGTAGAGAGTCCAACTTCTTCAATTATTCTGCTTCATCTTTCATACTCTCTCCTCCTCTAATATCTCCCATAGACTGGTAATGGGCGTACAAATTGTAGAAGGGTTTGTACCAGGATTAATCAGTCAAATTTTCATCAATCCATCCATTTTTCTTGAACATCTGCACCAATCCTGCTTCAATTGTTCCAGTATGATCATAGTTCTCCTTCATCCTCCAATATAGGTTATCAAAAAGGCAGCTAAGATTTCATATTGCATTCATAATGCTCTGAAGTTATCTTTCTATTTTCTTCATTTTCTTTTCAAAAGCTAACTGTTTGTGACATTAATGGTGTTGAAGCATGTGATGAATGATCCAAGATAATATCTAATGCTTCATTTCCATTCCCAATATAATTGTCATCAATAGGAATCATGAGCTCCCAAGGTAATAATACTTTCTCCCAACTTTCATATAACACTTGAGATTAACTAAAAAATAAGAAAATTATGGAAGGATGCCCCAATCCATATATAGGCCCATTCATAATAATACCCATAAAAGATTTGAAAATAATCGATTCCACATCAATGGGCTTTTCCATTTGAATGCAATAGTTTAAAATGACACTTTCTTTTGTAACTCTACTAACTAACGTATCCCTCATCTCTGATTTCTCAATTATCATTTTCATCTGTCAGAAAGTTATATACATCTTGCATCATATCTCTCGTTGGGATGAAATTTTTATAATGACAGATTGGAACTCTTTCTATCATATAAAAATCATTAATTAGAGTCAGATTAATTGGTACAACCTTACGCCAAATGAAGATGACTCTTTGGGTAATTCCATGTAAGTTAGCATGAATTCTTTTACTACTGGTACAACAACTACAGCGTTAGTGTAGCATAGAACTTCCCAACGTCCTTGTACAATGATTTTTTTAATATGTGAACTTGGATTACTCAATCCATGATTGACAAAGACTTTCTCCTTGATAAGTCTCTTTTTTGTAATGACTTTGTCTTATAATCTCTACATGTCAAAACTGATAAACTTTCTTCTATTAAAAACTCTATACCTGGAAGTATTTCTGGAATTAGAAGCCATGAAATTCAAAATTTGGAAGTTTTTGGTCGTCCAAGGCAATTTTTAGCCCTTTAAAAACCACATTTGTCCTGAACACGTGAAATTGCTCGGGACGCCGTCGGCGCTCCCGAAGGCACTTTCGGCTCCATGGTCCGTGTAGATGGGTGTCGTCGGTGCCCATTCTGGCACCAGAGGCCAAAATTGTGTCTCTTGTTTTTTTGTTCAATTTAATTCCAAATTTTTTCCTCCAATACCAATATTTATCTTAATTTATGATAAATAAAATTATGAAGGATTCAAAAATTTTATTATTTTCTAAAAATACTTATTAAACAAAATAGTAATATATAGATATATATAGATTTATATGGGTTGCCTCCCATATAGCGCTTGGTTTAACGTCGTCGACTTGACGTACCATTTTTTAATCAGGATGACTTAACATAAAAAATTTCTTTAAATTGTGGCATGCGTTCTTCATAATAATGTTTCAATCAATGCCCATTAACTTTAAATATCTTTCCAGTTTTATGAACTTTAATAACAACAGTTTCATAATGATAGACTTTAATTACCTTAAATGGTCCTAACCATCTGTATTTCAGTTTTCCTGGAAATAATCTCAATCTTGTATTATATAATAAAACTTCTTGTCTAGGTTTAAACTTCTTTTTAATAATTTTCTGATCATGTCTTATTTTCATTTTTTCTTTATAGATTTTTACATTATCATATGTTTCATTTCTAATCTCCTCAAGCTCATTGAGTTGCAATAATTTTTTCTCACCAGCATATTTTAGATTAAAATTAAATTCCTTAATAGCCTAAAATGCTTTATGCTCTAATTCTACTAGTAAGTGACATGTTTTTCCAAAAATAAGTCTATATGAGGATATTTCAGTAGGAGTCTTATAAGCAGTCCTGTATGACCATAATGCAGTATATAATCTAGCAGACCAATCTAATTTATAGGGATTTATAGATTTTTCTAAAATTCATTTTATTTCATGATTTGATATCTCTGATAGACCGCTGGTCTGAGGATGATAATCAACAGAGAATCTATGCGTAATATCATATTTTTTAATAAATTTCTTGATTCTCTTATTCCTAAAATGGGATCCTCCATTTGTAATAATTACTCTTGGCATTCCATATAATGTAAAAATATTTTTATTTAAAAATTTAGAAACACTCATAGTATCACATTTAGGTACAACAATTAAAAATATTTTTAATTAAAAATTTAGAAACACTCTGAGCATCACATCTAGGTACAATAATAGAATCTTGTAAAAATATTCTTAATTAAAAATTTAGAAACACTCCGAGCATCACATCTAGGTATAGCAATAGCTTCAATCCATTTGGACATTTAATCAACACAAGTAATATATATAAGTTTCTAAATGAAGGCATAAATGGTCCCATAAAATCTAATCCCCACACATAAAAAATTTCAACTACCAAGGTGTAATTTAGAGGCATTTCATTTTTTCTAGAAATATTTCCTACTCACTGACATTCAATCACATGTTTTAATATATTCATTAACATCTCTAGAAAGGTAGGCCAAATAAAATCCAGCTTGCAAAATTTTATATGCAGTTCTATTTGTTCCAAAATATCCTCCAAATTCAGAATCGTGACATCTTTCAATTATTTGTTGAGTTTCTTCATAAGGCACACACCTAATAATCAGATCTTTACATTGTTTATATAAATACGAGTCATCCCAAAAATAGAATTTTGAATCATAAATAAATTTTTTTAATTGTTGATTCTTAATATCTGGTGGCAGACTATCACTTACAATATAATTTACAATATCGACATACCATGGTATATTCATTTTATCAATATTATATAATTGTTCAACAGGGAAATTTTCTAAAATTTCATTTGCAAAATTAGTTAATATTTCTTTTTCTAGACTAAACAAATGATCAGTTATTTGATTATCATTTTCCTTTTTATCAACTACAATAAAATCAAACTCTTGCAATAGAAGTATCCATCTAATTAATCTTGGTTTAGCATCCTTCTTTTGTATCAAGTATTTGATAACAGAATGAACAATATGCACTATACATTTGGTTCCAATCAAATAAGGTCTAAATTTATCAAAGGCATAGACAATAGCTAATAACTCTCTTTCAGTAATAGTGCAATTAATTTGAGCATCATTTAGAGTTTAACTAGCATAATATATTACTTTAAAAACTTTGTTGTGCCTTTGTCCTAACATAACTCCAATAGTATAATCACTAGCATCGCACATTATTTCAAATTGTTTATCCCAACCAGGTGGAACTGTTACAGGTGCAATGATTAATTTTTCTTTCAATAATTTAAATATTTTTATGCATTCCACATTAAAACCAAATTTTGTATCTTTTTCTAAAAGTTAGCATAATGGTTTAGTTATTTTTGAAAAAATTTTTATGTAACGCCTGTAGAAACCAACATGTCCTAGGAAACTTCTTACCTCTCTAACCAAGGTAGGAGGTGGTAATTTTTCAATAACTTGAATTTTTCTAAGATCTACTTCCATGTCTTTTTTAGAAATTTTATGCCCAAGTACAATTCCTCCTAGAACCATAAATTGACATTTTCCTAATTTAGTACTGGATTGATTTTTTCACATAATTCCAGAACTTTTTCTAAATTATTTAAACATAATTCAAATGATGTCCCAAATACAGAGAAATCATCCATAAATACTTCCATTCCATGTTTAATCAAATTACTAAGAAGTGACATCATACATCTTTGAAATGTCGCAGGTGCGTTGCATAGTACGAAAAATAAATGTTAAATAAGGGCTTGTAAATGTTGACTTATCTTGATCCTCAGGATCAATTGTAATTTGATGATACCCTGTATATCCATCTAAAAAGCAGTAATATTTGTTTTCAGCCAATCTATCCAACATTTGGTCTAGAAAGGGTAAAGAAAAGAGAGCTTTCCTGGTGGCCATGTTCAATTTTCTATAGTTTATACAAATTCGCCAATCAGTGCTTCTCTTATTGGAATTAATTCATTTTTCTCATTTACTTCAACGGTCACTCCTCCTTTCTTTGGAACACAGTGAATTGGACTCACCCAAGCACTGACTGAAATAAGATATATAATTCCAGCTTCTAACCATTTTAAGATTTATTTTTAACAACTTTTTTCATTATTGGGTTTAATCTCCTCTAAGGATCAGCTTTAGGTTCGTATTGTACATCTAATAGAATTCTGTGCATACAAATTGAAGGACAAATTCTTTTAATATCTGCTAAAGTCCATCTAAAAGCCTTTTTATATCTTTTTAACATTTCTATTAATTTTTGTTCTTGAATTTTAATTAAATCAGAAGATACAATAACAAACAATGTAGATGAATCTCCTAAAAACACATATTTTAAATGGGCAGGTAATACTTTCAATACAAGTTCAGGTGGTTTAAAACTTGAAGGAATAAGATTCTTATGATCATTTTCTAACAAATATAAAGTTTCAAATTTGTCCTGAATATAATCTAAATTCTCTTATTTTATTTCATTCTCATTTTCACAAAGTTATTCTTGCTTTAAGTTTTCTTAAAACACTTCCTTAAATTGCTCATTACTTAGATAATCAGTAACTTCCATCCTAAAACATTCATTATCTTTTTCTATTGCAGGATATTTCATAGCATTTGCAATATTAAATGTTACTTCTTGATCATTAACTCTCATTATTAATTTTTCTTTTTTTACATCTATCACAACTCTCCCTGTTGCAAGAAATGGTTTCCCAAAAATAATAGGAATCTCTTTATCTTCCTCCATATGTAATACTATGTCCACTTTTACTAATACATCTTCTATAACTCCTTTAGGATAAGTTATTGATCGATCAACTAACTGAAAAGTTATAGCAGTTGTGGAAATCTCTCCCAAATCTAAACGTTTAAAAATTGATAGATGAATAAGATTGATACTTGCTCCTAAATCACAAATGGCTTTTCCAAAAAACTTTTAACCAATTTTACAAGGTATAGTAAAACTACCAGTATCTTTTAACTTTTCAGGAAACTTTTTCTGAATAATAGCGCTACACTCTTCATTGAGTGCAACGGTCTTATGATTTGCAAACTTCCTTTTCTTGTTTAGTATATCTTTCATAAATTTCACATAACTTGGAATTTATTCCAAAGCCTCAATGAAAGAAATGTTTATCGTTAACTTTCTAAGGAATTCCTAAAATGTTTGTGTTTATTCTTTCGCTTCAATCATTGAGGAAATGAAGGTAATTGTTTTTATAAAGAATCTTGTATTTGTTCATTTTTATTATGGTGACTTTCAATCTCTCCCTTCTCCTCATCAACTTAAGTTTCTCTTTGGATTATTGTTTCAACTTCTTTCCACTTCATAGTTGAATAACTTTAATTTGCTCCTTATTTTGATCTTTTGTATTAACTTCCACAGTACTAGGAAGATTTCCTGAAGGTCTATTGTTGACCTCACTTTTGGTTGAGGGTTAGTTTTTCTCTTTAGTAGTCTAAGGTCTAGCCATAGGACTCTCCTGTTGACTATTCCTAGAAAACTAGAAAAAAAACCCTCACCATTAGAAATTCTAAACTCACCTTTACTCAACTTGAAGCTCTACATATTGGTCTTATCCTATAGCACTTAGTAGGTGGCACTTAGTAGGTGGGGTCAGTATGGGGGAGCTCAAGGAGAGTCCCCATTAAGACTATTTAACCTTAGGGTTGAACCTGGGTGTTAGTCTGGAGCTAATACACTCACTTACACTTACCTACACTCTCACTCACAATCACTAACAACCCTAAACCCAAAATTATTAACTTTGATTCTTTGATCTTTTGGGAAACTCATGTAGATGGTTCCCTAAGCCCACTAGCCCTAGGCTAAGGTTTAAGTAAGACAAGTGCATAAAGGACCCAAATGGGGATTCCATTGGTCCATGGCTCATATAGCGTGGTTGGTACCCCAATTCTACTAAAATATTCAACTTGGCCTTTTGCCCTTAAACCCCCCCCCCCCCCCCCCAATTACCTAGATACACTTGGAGCCCTAAATTTAGTCAAAATTTCCAAATCCAGCCAAAATACACAAATTTGTTCCAAAATCATTTCAAACCTTTTGAAAATACCCAAGTTACCCAAAAATTCTAAATTTACCAAAATACCACTAAAATGACCAAAATTACAAAAACACCCTTGGCACCCAAAATTTCCCAAAACCTCCAAAATCACTTTAAATGTTTCCAAAACCAATTTGGACCCTCCAATTGAACCCAATTTGGCCAATTTGACCATTTTGACAAAAACCCCCCAAATTGCCTTTAAGGGCCCAAATTTACCTCAAATGTCCATCAATTTGGTCCAAATTTCCCCCAATTTCAAAACTAAACTCAAATTTACCTTTCATAAGACCAATCTAAGCCAAATCCATGCCTAATTGGCCCATTCTTTGAGCTCAATTTTGATCTAAGTCAAACTCCCAATTTTGGCCCTATGACTTAATCCCACCAAATTGAACCCCATTGCCTGCTCAATTTACCCCAATTTATGTTGAAAACTCTTCATAACAATCCTACACATCAAATTTGACCTTCAATTGGCCTTGGTGAAGCCTCAATTTTATTTAATTTTGACCTAAGTCCAAAAAATCCCTAAACTAGCCCCAAATTGGCCATGCCTCCAAATTCCACCAAATTGATTGCCCTAATCCTAAAATTGGCACCCAATTTATGTTTAGAACTCTTCATGACATTCCTATAGACCATTTTCAACAATCAAATTGGACTTAGCCCAAGCCTAGCCCAATCTAAACCCTGTTCTAGACTAACATGCCCAAATTGACCAAAATCCCAAAATCCTTCAAATTGAACCCCCAATTGAACTCAAAATCATTTCAATCCTTCACCTAAAATCTTCATGAAAATCATCTACACAATCTTGATCAATCAATTGGGCTCAAAATGATGGCTACACTAACCCAAACCTAACTTTTATCCATTTGGACCAAAAATGAACCCATGCACCAAAATTGACCTAGCCATGTCAAATTGATCAAGGCAAGACTTCTACATCTAACTTTTGGATCCTAGTGACCAAGCTAGACTCAATTAACCCAGAATAGATGAGCCATGGACCAAAGGTCCCCTAAATTAATGGATTTGTTTCTTTAATTGCTTAAGCCAATGATATCTTTGCTAAAACCCATCACCAGCCCAAATTAATTGTTGTGACAGATTATTTTGAGGTTCCTGAGCCACCTAAGCACCTTCCCTACCATGGTCAGCCACCCTTGTCACCGGAGGAGCCAAAATCTAGAGCCCCAAGCCAAGTTCAAAACCCAATTTTACCCATCCAATTTGTCTAGCTTTGATTGGCTTTAACACTTAAAAACCCTCCACCTAAGCATCATTATGCACCCCTCAATTGGCCATGATAGCCACCCTAAGCTGTTTTATTTAATTCTCACTCTGATGGCCAAGAAAGGTGGAGTTGAAGTTTTCTCAAGGAAAGCTTGCCTAATTGCTTCCATAGCCTCTTTGAGACCTCCTCAATGCAAATCAACCACTTCCTTGCCCTAATCACTATCGCCGGAGCTCAATTTTTGAGTTGGATTCTGGTCAAAAATAGAAAAAGTTTGGCCACACCTCCACATTGCACCAAATATCAATTAAACTTGCCCACACCTTCACCACAGTGAAAGAAGACAAAACCCCATGAAAGCCCCTCACAGAGAGCCTCTACCCTAGAATTTGATCAACACCCAAATTTGGTCTTGATCAAATTTGGGTCTACGCATTTCACCACTGCAAGAGACTTCATCCATAGCCTCCTTGGACCTCCACGAACGTGCCAAGCACCTCTGATCGAAGCTTCCCTTCTCAGAGAAAAGGTATAAACCTCCCCACTGTCCCGAGCTTGTTTTGATTCTACACTTGCATAGATCTAATTTAATGGCATGTTTATCGTATGGATATGTTCATCTCACTTAGACGAGTCTATAAGATCAAACCTGGACGAGTTTGGTTGAGAAATGAGTGAGATATTAAGATTTAGGGTTAACAGTCATGGGTTTTGGCTATCAGGGACGATGACGGGGAGCCGTTTGATCGAGTGTGTATCAGATGGATGGACAAGATCAAGCAGGACAACACCTTCATACATGAATCACAGGCTGAGTCAACACTGAGATGGAAGACAACACAGAACCAGAGGACGCCACGTGGAGCTTCGGAGCTGCCATAGGTTGACCTGACGCCGTGTCACTTAAATAGAAAAATAGGGATTTTTCTATTTATTTAAATGCCCATGACTTTGAAAAATGATATCTTTGCATAGAAAAACTACAAAAATAAAATATAAATATCTTAGTACTCAGTGAATAGAGGAGAACAATGTCGAAATGGTTTGAAGTTTGATTGATGTATATTTTATTTTTAATTAATTAAATTCTATTCTAAGTATTTTGATTCTCAATGCATTCAAGTATTTCACCATGGCTTGATATTTTGGCATATTGTTGCCTCTATCATGGGGGATATTTCCTGATTTTTCCAAAGTGAGAGGGGACCCTTAGACAGAGATCTATATTTTTCAAGTTTATGCATCTGATTTGAAAAATTAATTATAATAATTAGCATGTTTCTTAGAAAAATCAAGAAAAGTTTTGTAGGCTCATTGCGGCCAGAGAACCCAAGCAAAAATTTGTTATGAGCCAAGTCATTAAGAACACACATAATTTTCACAAAACTCTAAAATATAAAAGAAATTAATTTGGGAAAAATAAATGTCTAAATGACTTGCTTTTAATTCTCCACTGTAATTTAAAGTTCAGAGGACTCTCCATAAAAATTTTAAAACATATGGAGCTCATTTGATAACATAATTTGATTTTCTAAGTTAAATGACACTTTTAACATTTAAAATAGTCATAATAATTAAAATACAACTAAAAATTTTTTGAAATTAGTTTTGGGAGCTCTCTGTGATCAGAGAAATTTTCTAAAAATAAAATTGTAATTGAAGTAAAAATTTCATTTTTAAGCATATTTTAAATATTTAAATAATTAAAAAATAATAAAAATCATAAGATTAATAAAATTCATGAAAATATTCTAAATTGCTTCCGAAGCCTTTAGGAGCAATTGGAATATCTTTCCTAATTCTATATTGAACATATTGAATTTTAAAGCTTAAATTAATTTTTAAAGGCTAAAAATGGATTTTTCTTAATTTCTCACTAAAATAATTCTAATAATTCAAATAAAAATAAAAAAAAATGTGAAATTTGTTTCTCTGTGCTCTTTGACCTTAGAGAAATTAATAAAAATATAAACATAAATTTTCCACATTTAAAATATTTTATAATTAATTAATACTCCAAAACTTAAAATAATTCTAATAACTCAAATAAAACTTAAAAAATCATGAAATCTGGTCTAAGTGGTTTTCTAGTCTAAGTCTACCTCCAATAAAAATTTCCAGTGATTAGACTATGCCTTGATCAAGTTATTGAATTTTCTTTAAAAAATCTTATTTTTGCATGCAAATAATTATATAAATTAAATTAAAAATTGAAAAATCACATTTTCTTCTCTGATGTCTTTATTGACCTATGAGTGAGGTAGGATAAAAATTCTAAAGTCATTTGAATTAAATTTGATGAACTATGAAGTGATAGAACCTTAGAGGCAAAGATATAATTTTGGAAATTTGATCTTAACTAACATTTAGGCTTAATTCAAGAAAGGGAAATGGGCAATCTTTGATTGTAATTTACATGTTCAGGTGATTGAAATATAAGGAATTAATTTGTAGAAACCAACATCATTTTTCTTATTTAAAGGGTAAATTTGCAATTTCCTAAATTTTTAAAACTTGAAGGTTTAGTAAATTAAATGATCATAGACTTAGGGGTACGATTTTGGATGTTAATAACTCACTAATTTAATACCCCTATTAGGTGTTCAAATGACATTAAAACATTTTGATGATGAATTACTATCACTTAAATTTTAATTTCCTTCAAAAATTACTAATGTATCCACCAAGGTCTTAAGGGCTTAGTAGTGACATAGGCTAAATCAAATTTGGTTAAATAAGGATTAGAAAAGTGAATGTAACTAGAAATTGAACACCTTTAAAACATTAAAAGCCCAACTTAAAGCTAAAATTGGCTAAGTATCTTAATAACTTTAACTTGCCTCTTTTAAGGGTTTTCATGTACATAATTCTCAGATTAAATGACCAATGATAAGCACCCTACTCTTAGGGATAATTGAAGCGTCAATGTTCACTGAGCATTGGAGGTATTCACAGGATGAATTATTAAGCAACATAATAAGTTTAAATGAACTCGAAACTTTTCACCAGGCGGTGAGAGGGAAGCATGGATCTGCTTCTTTCTCCTGACCTTTTGGATACCCCAGAGGTTTACTAAACTTAGTATGTTTTGCTTAATAAAATCATCCTTAATCAAATTAATGAGGGCTCACCAATATATGATTTAGGATTTGGTAGATCACCAGAACCTTATTTCCCTACTTTACATAAAATGATTTTAATATATAAATGCGCTCACATGCATTTTGAGTTTCAGTTGAAGATGACAGGAAGACCATCTAGGTACGCTTTTATTGTAATTTATTTTACCTGCATTTCTAGTTTCCCATACTTTACTTTTCAGTACGTTACTGTACTTACTCACCTGCATGTATGAACAAAAACACAAACCTGCATATTAAACAATGATGTCACCCTGCATAAAAACCAAAACTGCTAGGATAGTCGTCAACCAAAACTAAAATCAACCAAGATAAACTTCACCGCCACAACATTCAAAATATATGATAACTCAAAATTTAATCACAAACATCACAAAACAACAATTGCACCGCCACAACATTCAAAATATAAAACAACTCAAGGACACACACATCACACAAAACTACAACTTCAACTAAATTAAGATGTCTCTATCGGATGATCGGGAATTCCTCAAAAAACTACAACTTCAACTAAATTAAGACGTCTCTATTGGATAATCGGGAATCCCTCGGAGGAGGAAACCTACGGTTGCTAACGAGGCTTCCCACGGTTCACCGCCACAACATTCAAAATATAAAACAACTCAAAATTTAATCACAAACATCACACAAACATTAAAAAGTCTCTATCGGATGATCGGGAATCCCTTGGAGGAGGTAACCTACGGTTGCTAACGAGGCTTCCCACAGTCGAAATGAAAGTATGAAACTCATTAAATTGAGTTTAGTAAATTCATTTAGACTAAGTGATTCCAGTAGAAAATAGTGGTACCAGAACAAAGGAACTGTAGGATCTTAACCAGTGTTGCTCTAGTCAACTTTAATATGCCCCATAACATTCAAGGAACTACAACCATAGGGACATCTGATTTGACATCATAACTTGACACACTAAAAACTTGAACTCTCCATGACAAGAAGCTTGGAGCTAGCATGGTGGGCAACACGACCATCTTCAACAACAAAACATGTCTTCCCCAGCTAAACCAAAATTTTTCCTTAAAATTAAACAACAAGCCATAGGATTTCGTGGTAGTCTGCGTAGTGCAACATAAATCCCAACTCATCTTTAAGCTTTTGTATACCTTTGTTGTACAATCTAAGCCCTAACTCGTCTTAGGATTCCGAGGTTTTCATTTGTCACGACCTAAATCCTCACATCTTCCAAGCTATTTATGTGATTGTTTCACACAAATGTAAGCCCTAAATTAATACAATTAACAGGATGAAACACTCAAATAATTTCTCCTCAAAACTGAAGCCAAACAGTAGGATAGATTGGGAAGTCACCAAGGTTCTCCTCTGGATCCATGACAACCCTTATTTCTTCCTCCTTCGGATTTCAAAAATATAATATTCTAAATTTGACTCATTCCCCTTTCACATCTCTTTGTCTGATTTCATTGAAACGTCCTATCCTTTTGAACTCCTTGAAGATATTATTTCTTGATTTTTATTGAGAGGTTTCTTAGGTGACTTCGGTTATCTAAGATTTAATTAACTATAGGGGCTTGCCCTTTTAGAAAGCTTGTCCGAACCCATCTTAATATAAACCCTATTTAATTTTTCATATTAAATAGGGGAACTTATCGGCAAATAAAATGATTCTGNGCAACGGGATTTCAATTCCGATGACCGACAACTTCTTACGGACAAACCCCACACCAAAAATAGTGCCGACAAACACCACCAGTGGTTGAAAAAAAAATTCATTCAAGGAAATGATAGATTCTCAATCATTGTATGAAACTTTGAATGCAATAAATAATTGATCTAATGATTCCTGTTCTAATTATTACAATCCTGGTTGGAAAAATCACCCTAATTTAAGTTGGAATAATAATAATTCTAATGGTGTAAATCCACAATGAGGGAACAATCAAGTGAACCATTTGGGAAATGTAAATAATCAAATAAATAAATAACTATAGACCTTATTTTCCTCCCAGCTTTAACAACAATTCACAATTCAATGAGAAGAACTTGTCTATGGAAGAATTGGTATTACAAATGGGTAATCAATTACAAAGTCAAGGAGCGGCAATTAGAAACATCAAGAATCAATTGAGACATATTGTTATTGCACTTAGCAGTAGGCCTCAAGGAACTCTTCCTAGTAATGTTGAGATTAATCATAAAGATCAAAATAAAAAGAAAGTTAAAGATATACAACTAAGAAGTGGAAAAAAAAGTTCAGAAAGTGATTGAAGTTGAGAAAGAAGGGGTGGAAATTGAAAAATCTGAGGAAGATATTCATCACGATTTAGAATATCCTATTAAACCAATGAAAATTACTGAGAAAAATCACCACCTCTATTTCCTCAAAGATTGAGGCAGTAAAAATTAAATAAAAAATTTCTCAAAATTTTTGGAAATATTTAAGAAACTAATCTTAAACATTCCATTTGCTAAAGCCTTGGAACAAATGTCGAGTTATATAAATTTTATGAAGGATATACTTAATAGAAAAAGGAAGTTTACAGATAATGAGACAGTTGCACTTAGTGAAGAGTGCAACGCTATAATTCAGAAATGTATCCTAAAAAATTTAGAGATCCTGGTAGTTTTGCTATTCCTTGTGCTATAGGTGAAAATTTTTTTTGAAAAGCTTTATGTGATTTGGGAGCCAGTATTAATCTTATGCCTCTATCTATTTTCATAAGGTTTGAATTAGGAGAGATTTCCCTGACTATAGTAACCCTTCAATTAGCTGGTTGATTGATCACCTATCCTAAAGAAGTTGTAGAAAATGTATTAGTAAATATTGATAAATTTATCTTTCTTGTGGACTTCATTGTGTTAGACATGGAGGAAGATAAAGAAATTTCAAAAATTCTAGCGAGACTATTTCTTGCAACTAAAAGAGCTATGATAGATGTTCAAAATAGTGAGTTTACCATGAGAGTCAATGATCAAGAAGTTACATTTAATATATCAAAATCCATGAAACACCCTGCAAAAGTAAAATATGATGAATGCTTTAGGATGGAGATTTGTGATTTTTTTAGTAACGACAATTTTATGAAAAGTTTTGAATAGAAAATGGAACAAGAAGATTTGAAACATGATGATGAGGATAAAATGCAAGATAAGTTCATCAAAAAATGTAATGAAGATATAAATTATGTTAAGGAAAGTTTTGAATTGTTAGACACTTGTTGACCTCACTTTTGGTTGAGGTTTAGTTTTTCCTCTTTAGTAGCCTAAGGTCTAGCTATATGACTTTCCTATTGACTATTCTTAGAAAACTAGACAAGTAACCCTCACCATTATAAATTTTACACTCCTCTCAACTTGAAGTTCCACATATTGATCCTAACCTCTAGCACTTAGTTGTCATTATGGGGGAGACTCAAGATGAGTCACCCTTAGGACTGCTGGACCTTAGGGTTGACCCTGGGTGTTGGTCTAGGGCTTAAGGTACATACTTGCACTCACAATCACTCACTATCCTAAACTTAAATTTCCTGACTCTGGTCCCTTGATACTTTTGGGAGACTCATGTAGGTGGTCCCCTAAACCCATTAGCCCTAGGCTAGGGTTTGGCTAAGATCACTACATAGAGGACCCAAACTGGGGTTTCTATTGGTCCATGGCTTATTGATGGTGGTTGACACTCCAACTCTACAAAGATACCCAACCTATCATTTTGTCCCTAAACTCCCCCAAATTACCTAGATACCTTTGGGACCCCAAATTTGGCCAAAATTCCCAAATCTATCCAAAATACCCAACTTGGTTCAAAAATCATTTCAAACACCTTAAAAACGCCCAAACTACCCAAAATCACCAAAATTGGCCAAATTACCAATATACCCTTCCTTACCCCAAAATTCCAAAAATTCTAAAAAATCCTAAAAATTACCAAAACCCCCCAAATATTCCCAATTTCATTTTTGTCAACTATCACATGACCCAATTTGGCCAATTTGACCATCTTTGACCAAAACCCCCAAATTGTCCTTTAAAGGCCCATATTTTCTCTAAATTACCTCAAATCTCTATCCAATTGGTCTCAATTTCCCCCGATTTCAATTCTAAATTCAAATACACTCTTGATGTGACCAGTCTAGACCAAATCCAAGTTCAATTAGTCCATTATTTGAACCCAATTTTGATTTAGATCAAAACCCCAATTTTGGCCCCATGACTTGGTTCCGCCAAATTGAACCCATGGCCTACTCTAGTTTCCACAACTTGTGTTAAAAAACCTTCATAACATCCCCATACATCAAAATTGACCTTTAATTGGCTTTTTTGAGGCCTCAATTTCATTTGATTTCAACCTAAGTCCAAAAAGCCCCAAATTTACCCCAAATTGACCATGTCTCAAAATCTCACCAAATTGATGGGCTTAGCCCCAAAAATTCCACTCTATGTCTTCATGAAAAATCTTCACAACATCTCCCTTTATCATTTGAACCATTCAATTTGGACTTAACCCAAGGCTAGCCCAACCTAGACCCATGTCTATCCCAACATGCCCAAATTGACCAAATTTCAAAAATCCTTCAAATTGACTCACCAATTGAACTCAAAATCACTTCAACTCTTCACCAAAAATCTTCATAACAATCATCTACACAATTTTGATCAATCAATTGGGCCAATTTACATGGCTAGCCTAGCCCAAACCCAAGCTTTGATCACTTCAACCCACATTGAACACATGCACTAAAGATGGCCTAACTACCCCAAAGTCACCAAATTAATGACTCCATAGCCATTAATTGGACTCTAGTGACCAGCCTAAACCCCATGAAACCACCTAAACTAAGCCATGGACCAAAGGTCCATAAATTAAGGGATTTCATGCCATATTTGCTTAAGCTTAGGATATTTTTGCCAAAACAAAGCCTAAGCACATTAAGTTGTTGTGACATATTCACTTGGCTCACCTGACCTCCCTAGCCACCTCTCCTGGCCGGCTGGAAAATGGTCAAACAGAGAGACACCCTTGTGAGATTAAACTTAATTCAAACTTAGAGACCACATCATCCAAATTGAAGCTTAGAGCCTCTCTGCCCTCCACCTAAGCAGCACATTTCACCCCCCCCCCACAATTGGCCATGGCAGCACGCCTAAGGCCATTTTTATAAAATGCTCCCCTCCACGGCCATGGAGGGAGAGCTGAAAATTCCTCCAAGAGACTTCCCCAAATTGATCCCAAAGCCTCTTTGAGGCCTCCTTAGTGCAACCTAACCACCACATTGCCCTGAATCCCCTTGTCGGAGCCCAATTTTTTAGCTCAAAACCTTGCCTGAGATAGGACAAAGCTCTCCACTACTCTAAACTCCACCAAACTCAAATTAAACTCACCCACACCTTCACCACATTGAGAGAAGCCAAAGCCCTACCAAATCCCCCTTCCATAGAGCCACTAGCACAGTTCTAGACCAAAACCTGAAATCGGCCTTGGTCGAATTTGGGTCTAGACATTTCACTAAGGCAAGAGGCTTAATCCCTAGCTTCTTTGGACCCAACAAATGTTCTAAGACTCTCGTATCGATGCTTCCCTTCTCAGAGCCAAGGTATTGAATCTCTCCGCCTCCCGAGCCTATTTTGATTCTCCATTTAATTAAGCTTAATTTAATTGCATGATTACAAGGATATGTTTGTCTCACTTAGACGAGTCCATAGGATCAAACCCGAGGTGATTTGGTTGAGTCCAGGCTGAGATCTTAGGATTTTAGTGTGGACGGTCAAGGGATCACTCTATTGGGGGCGATGAAGGGGAGCCGTCCGATCGCGCGTTTATCGGATGGACGGAGGAGATCTAGCCGGACTGCGTTTCCTTACATGAACCGCGGGCTGAGTCAGCAGCTACATGGACGGCGACATCCAAATAGAGTGCGCCACGCTTGCTTTCGGAGCTACCTAGGATACAGTCAGTGTCGCGCGTTTAAATAGATAAATAGGGAATTTAAAAAATCAGAAAATGATTCCTAGCTTTAAAAATTCATACCTTGGTGTAGAAAAATTATAAAAAATAAAATAAAAATACCCTCTTACTCAGTGAATAGAGAAGAACAATGTGGAAAAGATTTGGAGTCCATTTGATGCATATTTTATTTTTAATTAATTAAACACTGATTTGAATGTTTTGATTTTCCATGCATGTAGTAATATCACGATGGCTTGAAATTTTAACATGTTGTTGTCCCTATCTTAGGGAATATTTCCTGGTTTTTCCAAAGTCAGAGGAGATCCCTAGATAAAGAATCATATTTTTCAAGTTTTTGTTCATTATTTGCTTAAAATAATCATGAAAATTAGCATGTTACTTAGAAAAATCCAAGAAAATTTTGGAAGGTTTATGATGACTAAAGAGCCTTTAGAAAAATTTCTTATGAGCTAAGTCATTCAAAATACACTTAATCCTTACAAACCCTAAATCACTAAGATAATTAATTTTAAAAAATAAAAACAAAAAAATGACTTGATTTTTTATCTCCACTATTGTTTAGGATCCAGAAAACTCACTGTAAAAATTTCAAAGAATGTTGAGTTCATTTGGTAGCTTAAGTTGATTTTTAAAGATAAATAACATTTTTTTGGCACTAAAATGATTTCTAAAAATAAAAAAAAAATATAACTTGAAAAATTATAAAACTTGGTTTTTTTTTAGTTATCTGTGATCATAGGTATTTTATAAAAATAAAATGGAATTTAAAATAAAAACTTCATTTTTAGCTTATTTTAAATATTTAAATAATTAAAAATTCATAAAAAACACAAAAATAATAAAACTTATGGAAATGTTCTAAATTACTTCCTAAGCAATTAGAAATAATTAGAGTATTTTCCTGATTTTCTAAATAAAGATACTGAATTTCAAAGCTTAAAAATAATTTTTAAAGGTTAAAAATGGGTTTTCACAAAGAATAATTCCAATAAATCAAATAAAAATTAAAAAAATATAAAATTTTCTCCTCTGGGTTCTCTGACCTCAAGAAGATTTTTCAAAAAATACAAAACTTAATTTTCCCCATTTAAAATATTTTATATTTAATAAAAATTCAAGAAGTTAAAATAATTCTTAAAATTTAAATGAAATTCAAAAAATCATGAAATTTGGTCCAAAGGCTTCTCTAATCTAGGTCTACCTCCAGTAAAAATTTCAAGGGATTAGAATTCACCTTGGTCAAGTTAGAAATTTTCTTTGAAAAATCCTATTTTGCATGAAAATAATTATATAAATTAAATTAAATTTCCAAAAATCACATTTTCTCCTCTGATGTCTTAATTAACCTATGAATGAGGTAGGATAAAAATGTAAAAGTCATTTGAATTGAATTTGACAAATTATGAAGTGTTGTTAGAGTCTTAGGGGCAAATGTGTAATTTTGGAAATTTAGCCTTAATTAAAATTTAGGCTTAATTCAAGGAGGGAAATGGGCAACCACTGATCTTAATTTGGATGTTTGAAACACAATGGGTTAATTGGTAGAAACCAAACTCATTTTTTTAATTGAAAAGATAAGTTAATAGATTTCTAAATTATTAAAATTTGGAAGTTTATTAACATAAAATGAACCCAGGACTTAGGGGTATGACTTTTGAAGTCAATAATTAATCAATTTAATACCTCTATTTTGATTTTTAAATGAAATTCAAATCATGAATCATGACCACCTAAAGCTTAACATTGTCAAAACTAATTAAGACACTCACCTAGGTCTTAAGGGCTTAATAGCGAGTTAGGCTAAATCAAGTTTCATTAAATGAGAACTAGAAAAGTAAATATCAATTAAAATTAAGACATTTTTCAAACACTACAAGCCTAATTAGGACCAAAATTTGGCTAAGTGCTCCAATAACATTAACTTGCCTCTTTAAGGGTCTTCACCCACATAATCTTCAAAATTAAATTACATATGATAAAATTACCTTACTCTTAGAGATAATTAATACATCAATGTTCATTGAGCATTAAGGGTATTTACAGGATGAATTATTAAGCAACATAATAAGTTTAAAAGAACTCGGGATTTTCGACCAGGCAGCGAGAGAGTAGCACGGACCTGCTTTTTTCTCTAGATCTGTTGGATATCTCGGAGATCTACTAAACTTAATATATTTTGGTTGGCAACATCATTCTTAATTAAACTCCTAAGGACCCACCAAGATATGACCTAGGGTTAGATGGGTCGTCAAAATTTTACTTCCATGTTTCATATAAATTGTCTTAACTTGCCTTTTGAGTTTCAAGTGGTGGAACGAGAAGACTCGCCAGATACACTTTTATAGTTTTCAGCATCGTCTTTCTTGTACTTTCATATTGTACTTTTATACCTGCAAATTTGCATGCTAAACAATGACGCCACCCTGTATGAAAACTAAAAATATCAGGATAGCCACAAAACCAAAAGCAAAACTAAAACTAAAATCAAACAAGATAAAAATTCTTTGCATGTTAACCATAACCATAACCCAAAACCAAAATTAAAAATCAACCAAGATAAAATGGATAGCCACAGAACCAAAATAATCCCAAAACCAAAGCCAAAACCAAAACTAAAACTAAAATCAACCAAGATAAAATTCACCTCTTGCATGTTAACCAAAACCATAACCAAAACCAAAACTAAAATCAACCAAGATAAAATTCATCGCTTTGCATGTTAACCATAACCCAAAACCAAAATTAAAAATCAACCAAGATAAAATTCCCCGCCAGGATATCCACAAAACCAAAACCAAAACTAAAACTAAAATCAACCAAGATAAAATTCACCCCCACGCATTCAAAATATAAAACAACTCAAAATTTAATCACAAACATCACATAAAACCACAACTTCAATTAAATCATAACCATAACCCAAAACCAAAATTAAAATCAACTAAGATAAAACTCACCGCCATAACATAACTTGCATGTTAACCAAAACCAAAACTAAAATCAACCAAGATAAAATTCACCGCCACAACATTCGAATAAACCAAAACCAAAGCTAAAACTAAAATCAACCAAGATAAAATTCACCCCCACAACATTCAAAATGTAAAACAACTCAAAATTTAATCACAAACATCACACAAAACTACAATTGCAACTAAATTAAGACGTCTCTATCCAAAATTTAATCACAAACATCATATAAAACCACAACTTTAACTTAATTAAGATGTCTCTATTTGATGATCGACTAAAACTAAAATCAACCAAGATAAAATTCACCCCCACAACATTCAAAATATAAAACAATTCACACAAACATCACACAAAACTACAACTTCAACTAAATTAAGACATCTTTATTGGATGATCGGGAATTCCTCGAATGAGGTAACCTACGGCTGCTAATGAGGCTTCCCACGGTCTAAATAAAATTATGAAACTCATTAAGTTGAGTTTAGTAAATTCATTTGAACTAAGTGAATCCAATATAAAATAGTGGTGTCGGAATGAGGGAACCGTGGGATCCTAACCGGTGTCGCTCTAATCAACTTTATATAGTGATGCTGGAACGAGGGAACTGTAGGATCCTAACCGGTGTCGCTCTAATCAACTTTAATACGTAGTGGTGTCGGAACGAGAGAATCGTAGGATCCTAATCGGTGTCCCTCTAATCAACTTTAATATACCCCTCCATTAAAATTTAAAGAACTTCAACCATAGGGCCACCTGATTTGACATCATAACTTGACACACTAGGAAACTCAAACTTGTCGCGACAAGGAGCTTGGAGCTAGCATAGTGGGCAGCACGGCCATCTTCAACAGCAAAACTTGTCTTCCCCAGCTAAACCAATCTTTCTTCCTTAGATATAAGCAACAGTCATAGGACTTCGAGGTTGCTTGCTTATGCAACGTAAATCCTCACTTTATCTTTAGGTCTTTGTAAAGCTATGTTATATAATATAAGCCCTAACTCGTCTTGGGATTCCGAGGTTTTCGTCTGTCACGACCTAAATCCTCACATCTTTCAAGCTATTTGTGTGATTGTTTCACATGAATGTAAGCCCTAACTAATAAAATTGGCGGGATGAAACACCTAAATATTTCTCCTCAAAACTAAAGCCAAACATTAGGATAGCTTGGGAAGTCACCGAGGTTCCCCTCTGGATACATGACTTCCCCTAATTCTTCCTCCTTTGGACTCTACAACAAAATGTTCCAAATTTGAACAAATTCCCTTTCACACCTTTACGTTCGATCATATCGAAAAATCCTACCCTTTGAAATTCCTTGAAGATAATATTTTCTGATTTTTATCGAGAGTTTTCTTAGGTGACTTTAGTCATTTAAGATGTAATTAACTATAGGGGTTTGTCCTTATAGGAAGCTTTTCTCGAACCCAGCTTAATATAAACCTTATTTAATTCTTTAATATTAAATAGGGGAACTTGTCGGCAAATATAAAGGTTTTGCAGAACAAATGGATGTCATATATTTCTTAGTTTATTTGATCGTGTCTCATCCTCAAGTCTTTTGTTTATCATTCGGGATAGATACAGAATTTGAGGTACAGTGCTCTTTCATTTAAACTATAAAAATATATGGAGTCAGTTTAATTTCATATTTTTCTAAAACTAAATATATATTTAAATTAAAACAACCTTCCGAAGCGGGCTACAGGATTTCGATTCTGGTGACCAACAGCTTCTTACGGACAAATCTCCAACCAAAATAGACTCGACAACACTACGGAAAAAACTAAAAAACTTATTCCTTCAATTGAAACACCTCCTGAACACGATATGAAAGTACTCCCTGCACATTTAAAATATGTCTTTTTAGGAGATTTATCTACATTACATATTTTAGTATCCTCGGAGTTAATTGATTTATAGGAACAGAAATTATTAGAGATTTTAAGAAAATATAAGAAAGCCTTTGGAAGGATATTAGCTGAAATCAAAGGAATCAGTCCTCCAATTTGTATGCATAAAATTTTATTAGGAGAACATCATAAGCCGAAAGTTGTTCCTCAAAGGAGATTAAACTCTATAATGAAAGAAGTGGTTAAGAAAGAAATTTTAAAATGGTTAGATGTCAGAATTATATATCCTATCTCGGACAGTGTGTGGGTAAGTCCAATTCACTGTGTTTTAAATAAAGGTGGTGTGATTGTTGCTGTCAATGAGAAAGAGGAATTAATACCAATACGGCAAGTCACTAGTTGGCAAATTTGTATTGACTATAGAAAATTAAATTTTGTCACTAGGAAAGATCACTTTCCTCTATCTTTTATGGACCAAATGTTGGATAGACTAGTTGGGCACAAATTTTTTTACTTCTTAGATGGATATACTGGTTATCATCAAATTTCTTTTTCTCCTGAAAATCAAGAAAAGACAACATTTACTAGTCCTTATGGTATTTTTGCTATTAGACGAATGTCCTTTAGTTTATGTAATGCACCTGTAACATCTCAAAGATTTATGATGTCTATATTTTGTTATTTAATTGAAAAAGGAATGGAAGTTTGTATGGATGACTTTAAGTGTTCAGAACTTCATTTGACTAATGTTTAAATCATTTATAAGAAGTTAGAGAACAATTTTAAAAGATAAATTTAATATTAAATTGAGAGAAATGTCAATTTATGGTTGCAGGAGGAATTGTACCTGGACACAAAATTTCTAAAAACAGTTTGGAAATGATTTTTGCAATTGAATGAGCTCGAAGAAATCATAAATGAATCTTATGAAAATACTAAGATTTATAAGAAAAAAATGAAAAATTGACATGATCAAAAGATATGAGAAAGGAATTTGAACTTGGACAAGAAGTTTTATTGTATAACACAAGATTAAAATTATTTCCCAGAAATTTTAAGTACAGGAGGTTAGTGTCGTTTGCTGTTAAAAAAGTCTACCCATATAGAGTTGTGGATATTGAAGATCCAAAAACCAGAAAAATATTTAAAGTTAATGGAGATAGGTTAAAACCTTATTTTGATAGACATAGACCAATTTTTAAAGAGGTTTTAAGGTTGGGTCACCTAGAGTAAAAACTAAGAACGTTGAGTTGATGACTTTAAATCAAGCATTTTATGGGAAGCAAGCTATAGTTATTTGTGTAATTGTTTTCAATTAGTTTTTAGGCAATATAAGCTCTTGAGATTAAATCCTTTGTACTTTGAACATTTACATGTTAAGAAAATGCATAAAAACATTTTAGTTGTTTGATTTTATGGAAGGTTTGAGAGTTATTTTGGACCTTAGGCAAAATGGTGCAAAAAAGTACACTGAAAACTGGTGCCTGAGTGCCTATTTTATAGAGCACTAGAACCTATTCGCCAAAATCTGGCGTCTAAGCACCACTTTCCAGAAAGCCCAGTGCCTAAGAGCCTGACTCCGGCGCCTATACGCTGCTGTTGGAAAAACCATCCTGGAAATATGGTAGAGAGGGAGAGGATTCAACCTCCCATTTGGAGTTTTTGGCCAAATGTTGACAGACTAAAATCCCCACTTTGATCTAGGAATTTGGAAACTAAAGCGAGATCTTAGCCCTCAGGTGAGGGGAATGTGAGAACTCTGGAGTGAGAGTAAGTATCTTCCCAGCCTAACCATGAATTTAGGGACTAAACACTAGATTAGCCAATGTTCTTTATCACTTGTAAAAAGAATAAAGAATATAATTTCTCCTATTTGGCATAATACTTTTTTCTTCAATTTGATAATTCACTGACAATAATCTCATTGTAAGGTAAATGATGGTTTCATAAAGTTGAACTCTTCATCACAAAACCTAGTTTAGTTTTTAGTAAATTTAGCTTTAAAATTTAAAGATTAGTGTAATAAACGTAGTTTCTTTAGTGGCATTAAAAAAATTTCAACCATTTTTCTTACTAAAGTTTTCTATAGTTTAACAACTGTGCTTTTGCACGGTTTCCATAACAAATTTTCACCTCCCTGTGGGATCGATACTTAAGACTTCATTAGAGTCCTTTATTACTTAAGTGATATGTATACTTGCGTTCGCAACCCAGTGACAATTTGAAATTGAAAGTGCACCTTAATTCACTAGGAGTGACAGCTTTAAATATTTTAAAAGAGAAAACTTAATATATTAAAGTGAATTTTATTGTAATTAATTTGCATATTTTTTAGTATTATTGTCTTGTGTGTTGTGGTGTTGAAAAACATTTACAACACACAAAAAGTCGCGCATCAAGACCATACCACCACAAATCAACATCAAAATTTAGAATAAAAATACATAAAATTAATACAATTTTTAGAAAAAAATGAACAGTTAATAGCATGTCATCACAGAACTTATTAGAAGAATAATAAAAATTGATAAGAATGTGAATGTCATAACTTTTTATGAAGACCATCTTACGAGAGCCAGTTAATTTTTACTCGTAGCATTTTATTTTATAATTATTTCTTCACCTTGAAGCACTAATCTTTATCCATTTAGAATTATCCTGCATAGATATAGATATCATTTGATATTTGTTTATAATTTTTCTATTGTTATTCTTTTATTATGGATTGTCCTAGTCATATATGTGTCAACTTAGCCCAATGTTTAAAAACTTGCTTGAGAAGATAGATTTTTTAAATTGTATAACTGGTAAACCAAAGTAATTATTTTGTTATGTTTTTTTTTTTTTCTGGCATCAACAAAATAACTATTTAAAATTCACATCAACTAAATGAGCAAATACGACATGGTGATTGTACGTGATCTAAGAGAAGCATTCAATGATAACACCGTAATAACACCGCAATAACATCGCAGTTATTGTCGAGATTTTGGCAGCTGTATTATTCGAATAAATTTATGATCTTATTACGGTATTATTATGGTGTTTTTTTAGTGTTGTTTGAGTGTTATTCTAGTGTTACTTGAGGTAACCCGCAGTGTTATTGGATTGTTATTCTGGTGTTAATTGAGGTAACCCACAGTGTTGTTGGGATATTAAGGTGGGGTGTTATTTGAGTTAATTTGCAGTGTTATTATTGTGTTATTGTGGTGATATTACGGTGTTATTTGAGGTAACTCGCGATATTATTTGTGTGTTTTAGGTGGTGGTTTTACTCGAGGTGTTTTTGCGGTGTTATTGTGGTGTTAATGTAGTGTTATTGCAGTCGAGAACACACAAATAAAATGGTTATCACAAATAACATGTTGTTAGTTAAAGCATTGAACTAGTTTGGGCCGGGCCAGGCAAAAAAATTGGGTGATATGTATGTAATTGTTAACCTCACTATTGTTATGGTCTGATCTTTCTTTCTTAGAAGCCTGAGATCTAGCCATAGAAATTTCCTGTTGAGTATCCTAAAGGACTAGTGATGGAACCCTACCCATTATAAACTCTAAACACCTCTTTACTCTTCTTGGAGTTTAACATGTAAGGCTTTGACCACCAACACTTAGTGGGATGAAACCAGTATGAGGGAGCTCAAGAAGAGTCCCCTTGAGACTGGCAAGCCTTAGGGTTAGCCCTAGGTGGCTTAGTCTTGGTCAGGCTTACAAACACCTCACCACACTTTCTCACAACCTAAAACCATAAAGTTGCCTACGCTTAACCTAGTTCCCTACTCTTTTGGAAGCTCATGTGGGTGGTCCCCGAGCGCTTAGCCTTTGGCTAGGGTGGCTAGGACCAACACATGAAGGATCCAAAGTGGGTTCTCATTGGTCTAATGGCACAAGGAGCGTGATTTCATGATTAGCATATAAATTGACCTCTAATTCCACCTAAATATCCTACCTTGGGTTCCGAACCGTAAAGTTTCACAAAATTACCAAAAGACCCCTGAAACCCTAACATCCTCAAAATTGCCCATATTCTCAAATTCCACCAAAAATCATGTTGAACCGCTGCATATCATCTAAATTGACCAAATTCACCCTAAATTCCCCAAATTTGCCAAAATACCCCTACACTTCCAAAAACTACTAAAATGCCACCAATGCCCAAAAATTGCAAAAATCTCCAATTTCACTCAAAATTTCACCAAAACCTATAATAGCCATCCAATTTTCCCAATTGCACCCAAAATTCCCCAAATCTACCAAAGTTCGCCAAAATTCCCAAATTACCCTTAAGTTCCCAAAATTCCCAAATCACCCCTAATTTCCACCAAATTCGTTTCAAATTTCTCCAATTTCAAATCAACACTAAATTTCATCATCTCTAAGACCAATTAAGATCAAATCCAATTTGATTAGACTATGGTTAATTTCAAAATCAAATTCATCATGTATACTTTAAAAGTTCATACCCACATGCATTTCTAAGAGTCCATGGCATAATTTTAAAAGGCCAAAATTAAGCCCACATGACAAAATCCCTTCTTCATCATCCCATGTTAATCAAAATCATTTTATCATGGAATCATACCAAGCATAACATACATGTGCATGAAATTTTATCCAAATAGGGCATGTTGACATTTTTCATTTAAATTTTATAAAATCTTAATTTGCTTTTGCATGAAACACCCCCATGGCCTCATACATGGCATGACATGCCTCATAGAGCCTTCCCTCTTGCACAAATGGAGGTGCCACAAGAGTCACCTCATACCCCCAGGGCCTCATACATGGCATGACATGCCTCATAGAGCCATCATGAGGTCAAACTTACCTGATTTGGCAAGTGGAGGTGACTCTTCCCTCTTCCTGTCTCACTTGGATTTGCCCCTTTCATGAAACATTTAAACCCTTGTCCCATGCCCAAACCAGCCACCAAATCTCACCTAAACCTTCTTGGGGATCAAGAAATCAACCCTAACCACCTTAGGACCAAACCTAGCCACTTGACCAAGGGGTTAAATCCAACCTAAGCCAATTTTCCAAAAAACCATGCTTTCCCCTTGGAGCCTCCTTGGAACCAAATTGAAATGACCAATCAACCTCTCTGACCAGTCTGAACTCAGTGGTGACCTTGCCTTGGCCGATCAGCTACCCTAGCCACTGAAAAATGTCAAAATTGAGAGGCCCCAATTGGGGAAAACCCCAAATTAAACCTACTTGAGTTGGCTCACTGCCATTGGCCATCAGAACCCTCCTTGCCTCCACCTAAGCGGCCCCTTGGCCACCATGGCTTGCCCTGATGGTAGCTATGCCTCCCTCTATAAAATCAGCTCCTCTTTCGGCCTAAGAAGGGGATGAAAATTTGTTGAGCAAACTCTCCCCAATTCGTTTCTAAATCTTCCCACAGTGACCCTAAGCCCAAGCCCACTTTCCTCAGTCATCGATCTCCACTACCCAAGTTCAATTTAGGCAATGAAATCTAGGGCAATTTTTGGCCTTAGAACAAACCACCTCCAAACTCCAAATTGAGCTTCCCAAAAGCTTCCCAATACTCCCAAACATCATTCCCCAACAAAGCCCCATTATCACGAGCACCCTAACCTAGTCCAAGACCGAGCTCGTGCCA
Source organism: Phalaenopsis hybrid cultivar (assembly GCA_002079205.1). Classification (NCBI taxonomy): domain Eukaryota; kingdom Viridiplantae; phylum Streptophyta; class Magnoliopsida; order Asparagales; family Orchidaceae; genus Phalaenopsis; species Phalaenopsis hybrid cultivar. Next base: position 300,360 of record JXCR01032035.1, on the reverse strand, counting down.
TCATTTGGCATAGGTCATACCTAGGGTTGTTCTCAAATTAAAATGACACTTTGAGGAGCTTCATCGAGTCAAGGAGAACTTTTCCAACCATCCCAATTAAGGCATCACTTCTTGGGGTAAGGTATACACCATTTCCCCCAAATTTGAGCTTGGTTTGGGTTCTTGTGAAATAGATATTAATTCCATGTGTAATCAACCATATAGATAGGTTTGTCTCACCTAGATAAAGTTATAAAAACAAACCCCATGTGATTTTGTTAAGAATCAAGCAAAATATTAGGTCTAGAAGTCGACTGGTACTCAGGTCAAGTCTAGTGGTGATGATGAACATATTTTATCTGTTCGCACGTGTATTACATGGACGGCTCGGATGGTGTCGGACGAGGGAATGGATAGCGAATGCAAAGTCGCGTGGCAGCTGACGCCGATGGTGGCGTCGAATCGGAGCGCGACGCATGGCTTTTCGGAGACTCTCATGTTGACACTGTGTCGACATGGATAAGTAGATAATTAGGGATTTTTTGATTTGAATTAATTACAGAAAATTTAAAAATCCATAATATGGTGTAGAAAATGCTAAAAATTAGAGAAAAATACCCCTATGCTCGGTGAACTGAGGAGAGTAATGTGGACTAAAAATTAAAAATAATTTCCTAATTTTTTATTTTTAAATTAATTAAATACTCCAAAATTTATTTAAATTATAAGTAATTAAATATTAATCACAAAAATATGAAATTAGGAGGATTCATTCCTCACATAACTAAGGGTTTTCTCTAATTTTCTCAAAGTCAGAGGACACCTTTAACATTAGAAACCCTAATTTTCAAAGTAAACCACCCTTATTTTGCCTAAAATAATTATAAAAATTAAAATATAAATAAAAAAAATTAAAAAAATTGGTTACGTAGGTTCACTGTTGTTAGACTAACTTAAGAAAAATGAAAATCAAACTTCAAAAATCTAAAATATATGTTTCTATTTTAAAATTAAGAAAAATACCAAAAATAAGAAAAATACAAAAGAGCTCAAAAAATCACCAAAATAACCAAAATTGAAGAAAATGACTCTAGGAAGTCTCTGCAAAAATTGTAAACCATAAAAATTATTTTTAATGCATAAATAAATTTTCTAAGTAAATAAGTATTTTTGCTTAAACTAATTATAAAAATTAAAATATAGTTAAAACAATTATAAAAATTAGTTCAAGAGTTCCTTATGACCAAGGCTATCCAAGAAAAATAAAATTAAAGTCAAAATAAAAAGTTTATTCTTAGCTTATTTTATTAAATCTTTATTCATTAAAAATACCAAAAAAATATGAAAATGCCCAATTGTGACAAAATGTCATAAATCACTTCCTAATTGAAGAAAACAACTTTATAAATTTTTCATAACTTTTTGGGACTGTAAAAACATACTTTAAATAATTAAATATATTTTCCTATATATTTGACTTAAAAAATATAAAAAATAGAATAAAAATAAAAAAATATGAAATTAATTTTTTTGGGTTCTCTAAAGTTAGAAAGATTAAAGAAAAATATAAAAAGCAAATTTTAAAAAAATACATTATTTATTTTTTTATTCATTAAAACCAACAAAAATTATAATAATTAAAATACAATTAAAGAATCATGAAAATTGGATTGAGTGGTCCTCTAACCCATGTGAACCTCCTAAAATTTTCTTAAGGACAGAGGATGTGTTTAAATTAAGTAAATGAATTAACTTTGAAAATCCATATTTTTTAGCTAAAATAATTCCAAAAAATAACATAGAAATCAAAAAAATACAAAGTCTTCTCTGGTGTCTTCTTAATTAACCCATGAGTAGCAATCCAATAAAGTTTCAAAGCTATTTGAGTCATATTGAAAGAGCTATGAGGTAAAGAGCCCTAGGGATAAAATGATAATTATGAAATTTTGAGCCTTAATTAAAATTTTAGGTCAAACAAAGGGGTAAAATGATAATATTGATCATAATTGATTCCCTAGGATGATTGAAACATAGAGGGACAAGAGGTAGAAGCCAATTTACATTATTTTATATAAGAGGTAAAATTACAATTAATTGAATTTTTATAATTTGGAAGATAAGTACATTGGATGATTCTAATGTGATGGGGCATGAGATAGCAAGACAATAATTACTTAATTTGAAGCCCCAGATCAATGGCTAGGCCTAATTGAATTGTTTCATAGGAATCAAATCCATTTCACTTGACTTTTTAAAATTACCAATATACCCATGAGAGATCTAAGAGTTTGATAGTGAGCTAAGATTGATCTAAAGTTATATAAAGGGATTAGAAAAGAAAGAACATAACTCATCTTAAACAATACCAACACACTTAAATGATGGAGCTCATCCTTGGGGTGACCACCCATTCAAAACCCTGAAACATAATAAGACAGGAAACCCCCGGCCTACTCATGGGTTAATTAAGATATGTACTGAGCGCAACTTAAAGATATTAATTTTACTTGGATGATTTAATTAACAGTCTAGCAAGATCAAAATGAACTTAAAGTGATCTAGGAGACCATAAGCATGTTTAGACTTATCCTCTGGATATTCTTGGAAGATGAAGGACTTAGAATTAGACTCACCCATAATGGCGTCAAAAGGAAACAAACAAGTCTTGCAGAGAAGATATAGGGGAAGATGAAGAAATCAGTACCCCCATGCTATATTTACAGGAGGACAGAGGCAAGAAATTCTGGGAAGTTCAGTTATTGTATCGTTAAGTATTTATAAATGTTGTTGGTTGTTTTAAGTAAATAAGATTCTATTGTTCCTATCGGGGTTGTCACTGTCAAGAAATAAGAGCATTGAGAAACAAAATATGTATATGTAAAACTGCACCCGGGTCATTAGTGGGTGGATAATCCTAATAAATTAGACTGCAGACAAGGTCAAACACCGCATCATGCAATTCAGATCATCAAGTCGAAGACTTCAAGAGATCCTTAGGCCTCATCAAAGCCAAATACAAGTAATACCCTGTGCACTCCCTATTAAAGTTGGGGTCTCAATGCAATTGTATGGGTCGTGCCTTTTTTGTCTATGAATAGGAAGTCATATTGAGAATAAGGGTTGCATAGTCTTAGCTAAAAAGTCGAGAAAAGCCAATATACTCGTTCTAAATTATTGTCCTCTCTCTCTCTCTCTCTCTCTCCCTCTCTCTCTCTCTCTTCGTATGCTCTATTTCGTGAACAATTCTAGATTCAACAATGGCCTAAATATTCAACATGAATCTCTGAAATTTGAAATCATATATTTGAAAGCTATTAAAGCATGCATGTGTAGTGTTAAAAAAATAGAAGACCAAGAGGTTGCCGGAAGACTGGCATCAAAATTAAATTATATTAAATATATACAACTCAACTCGATTTGGATAACCCCGCAGCATTTGACCTTATCAACAAGAGAATGTCAAGGAATTTTGTAATTGAGGATGACGAATTCTTTTTATTCAGAGAACTGTTTTTGCTTTAATTTTTCAATAAAATTTGTAATAAAAGCTTAAAAAAAAAAGTAAATAAAAATAATTGTATAAAATTAAATTCCTATTAAAAGCAACTCCGGGGCATCGTCTTCCGTTTCTATTTAAAAGTCCTAATAGTTTAAAAATAAATCTAAAATCAACTTTTATCCACATATTTTGGTGTAAAATTATAATTAAAATATCATTAAATATGTTTTAAGACTTTTCCTAAAATTTAAACCCTGTTTGCATAAACATCCAGGTGGGCACTGATAGCCTCCTACCTTTTTAAGCGAAACAATAACACAAAGAACTCCCAACTTCAAAAAGAAACACATTAAGTACCATAATTCATTGCCGAACAAAAAAATGCAGCACTTTCAGCTACTTTGAACACACTCAATGACTAGCCTTCCTATTTTTCATTCTCCTAAATGCCATTGAAACACCCACATCCAGGGCAGCAAATCAAGAAGTTTTTGACAAGCTGCTCATAACTTGATTTGAAAAGAACTTGTTTGTGTTCATTTGATTAACTAATTTAAAAAATTTGAACACTTACACGAATACTTGATTGCTAAGTGACTAAAATTGAACACCTTGATTCGTTTATTTTTCGTCAACAATATCATTTAAAACTCACAAGCAAATTCATTAAAAAATTTCATAAACAATTTCATTTAAAATTCATAAATAAGACCAATTTAATTCTTATGAACAAAATCGATTAAAAACTTAATTTAAACCTGTAAATAAATTCAATTAAAACTTTATTTATTTTTTTTATATTAAATTAATTTATGATATTTTAATTAGTAACATATAAAATAAGATAAAATTATTTTTACTTAATTGTCCACTTTTACACATTAATATTTTTATTTTAATTATTCATTTAATAGCTCATTGGTTATAAATCTCATTTATTTTTCTAAAGTCAACAAATAATTTATTTATAAGCTTTATAAAGCTCATTTGATTAAATATTCACTTGCTTACATGGGAATTCAATGACCAAAGGACAGCACACAGGCCTCACATACAAAAGAAAATATTATGTCTGGGTTCAGACAACGGCTGCAATCCACCGAAGGTCATCTTTTCCACTTCCAGATATAATATTTTTCTACACAAGAGGTGACATTCAAAACATTGAAAGATGAAAACTGGAAAGCAAATGAAAATAAAAATGCATATTTCTTTTTTTTTTTAATTTGATTATATATTAAGTGGAACTTTTTTGCTTGGTTTGAGAAAATAACTAATTTATTTATTATCAATTATACTTCAGCTTTTCATTACATAATATATACACACATCATATTTGTAAAAGAAAAAAAAAACCAAATTCTTCTAAATTAAACCCAACTAAATAATCAAGATGTAACTACGCAAGCATTGAATACTTCTCCCTTGATTCCTACGAACCAAACAACGCCCAACTGTGTGTTTATGTTCTAATTGTGCAATCCACGCGCGCATCGTCACAAAATTGCACAACTTGAATAAAAAATGCAAACATAAAAATATATAAACTTTGTGAAGTTCTTTATGAAAAACAAACCACGCTGGATATAACTTTTAAGACGCGGGTGAGTATAAAAAAAATTTTGTAGCTTCTCAAGTTGTGTGCATAGTTAATAGTTATTATTATTAATGAGCAGATGACAGCAGTTGGAAAACTCTATGTGCAAGAGAAAAGTGAAGCTTAGATATCCTCAGGGCTCTTGATCTCCTAAGAGAAACATAAAACCAACAAATTAAAGCATTAAAAATTTTGTAACAATTTTTTTTAATCGAGGCGGACATTCGAAATCATAACTAATATACCTTATTCTCTATCACCGCATCATCAGGGATTTCCAACTTCTCACCAGGGAGCGCTGCTATTATCACTTTTCCCTTTTTACAAAATAAGCAACGAGCAAAACATAAGTAATCAGTAGTCAACCATAAAAATTGTGGATAGTGATCAATCAATATCAAAATGACATAATCATGGAAATAATAGAAATTATTGCTAAAAAAAACTCCTCCATTTTATTGATAACGGGATTATATAGAGCCTTAAAAGTTATAACATTTACAAATAAATCCCTAGACTTTATCTATTAACAAGTAAGTCCCGATAATAGATATAAATCTCAACACTTCCCCTCAAGATGGACAAAAGATATTCACTAAGCCCATCTTGTCACATAACCTAGACAAATTTAATGATCTAAGTCCTTTGGGGAGGCAATCTACCACTTGCTCTCTAGTGACTACATGACAGCTCCAATAGTTTGTTATTCAGCTTTTCCTTAATGAAGAACCTATCAATCTCCACATGTTAGCTCTATCATGTTGCGCCGAGTTATTAGCAATGTTGATTGCCGACTTGTTGTCACACCACAACTTCGTTTGAGTTCTCTGATCCACTGCAGTTCCACCAAGAAGACTTTCAGCCAAAACATCTCAGCAACTCTTAATGTTTGGCCATGTATTTTGCCTCAGTTGTTGATCTTGCTACAACTGATTGTTTCTTCATCTTCCACGAAACCAAGTTGCCACCTACAAACATGCAGTATCCTGAAGTGGATCGTCTGTCATCAGCACAACTAGCTCAGTCAGAATCACAATAGCTCAGTCAGAATCACAAAAGCCCTCAATATCAACATGTTCATTCTTCCTGTATATCAACACTTTCTCTAGTTCACTGTTCAGACACCTTAGAATCTAATTCACTGCATCCATATGACTCTTCCTTGGATCATGCATGTAGTGGCTCATCACACTTACTGCAAAAGAAATATCGGGTTGAGTGTGACACAGATAGATCAGGCGACCCATCAACCTCTGATACCTCTCATGATCAACCGATTCGCCCATAATTGTTTTGAGCTTGACCTTCTGATCAATTGAAAAAACTATAAGTTTGCACCCCACAACTCTCTGTGAGAAGGTCTAATACATATTATCTCTGGGATAAGAACATCCCATCAGGTCTATGGGCTACTTCAATCCCAAGAAAGTATCCGAGCTATTTCAGATCCTTTACCACAAATTGCTTTTCCAAACTTCCATTCAGTTAAACAATCTTTGTCTCATCATCACTAGTAAAAATTATGTCATACACATCACAGCAAGTATGGTAGTGTGACCTTCATGTTGCCGAAAAAATACTGTGGTCTGCATTAATCTGCTAATATCCCATGCCAAAGATCGTTATTTTGAACTTGTCAAAACAGACTCGAGGTAATTGTTTCAAGTCATACAGTGACTTCCAGAGCCTACACACCTTGCTCACTGTCTAGGATATACTGAATCCTGGTGATATCTCCATATATACCTCCACTAGCTCCCCATGAAAAAAAAAATTCTTCATATCTAGTTGATGGAGTCTTCATCCACCATTCAATGTCAGAGAAGCCTTTGTCCTCACCTTGCTCATCTTTGTGACTGGTGCAAAAGATTTATCGTAGTTAATGTCATATGTCTGACTGTCCACTTTTGCCACTAGTTCTGTTTTGTACCTCTCCATCATCCTTTCTGGAGTTTGCTTCACCATGAAGTTCCACTTGCCTCCAACAGTCTTCTTCCCTGTTGGTGGTGGTACAATCACTTATGTTTGATTTTTATCAAGAACTCCAAGCTCTTCATGCATCGCCTCTTTCCACTTGGTATCCTCTTTAGCAACCTTCAAAAACTTGGGTATAGAGACAAAGTCCAATAATGCATTGAATGTTTCATAAAAGGTGAGATGTTAGAATAAGAAATAAAGTTTACAATATCAAGCTTTTACCAAAAAAATTCAGAAGGATGTCTCACATTATTGTGCTAGGTATTCTTTAACGTAAGAGGGTAGGAGTGGCGGAGGAGAAATTTTATCACCCGAGAGTTTTGAATCAAAGGTGAATGGGTTAAGTGTCTCAAGATTTGGGGAAGATGAATGGTGTAAGTGTCTCAAGAATTGGGGAAGACCGGAACAAGGGATTTGTTGGTACTGCAGACTCTGTTCCCTCAATTTTCCTCTTCCTCTGTATAACTCACCTTCGGCTAGAATCCCACCACCTCTAGGGTTAATCTCCTCAATTTTCGTCTCCTCGGTTGATTCCTCTCATATCATAGGACATGGCATTGTTCCCACTTGCAACACTCCATCACTACTAGTCACTCTCTTACCTCATATTTCTAGTTTCTGTTGAGTACACGAATGGTGAATTCACCTTCAAAGTGTAGTATAGTTCAAACTCTCTTAATGACACATTCATACTCACAAAGAGTCTCTTCTCAATATGACTAAAACAGACATATAACCTTTCTGAGTAGCAAAATAATTCACGAACACACATTTCATAACTTTGGGAAACAACTTCCCGACATATGGTCTGTTGTCTTTTCACAAAACGTACACATCAACATACCTTGAATAGAAGGATCTCATTATTGTCTCTTTTCAACATTTGACAAGAAGACTTCCACTTCAACACTCTTGAGGGCATCTTGTTATTCAATTGAATGGTTGTCAACTCTGTTTGGTTCATAAGTGTTGTAGACATTCATTGTCATCAACATGTTGTGTTACTTATAGAAGATGTTGATCATTCCTTTTTGCTACTCTATTCTATGTTGGTATGTATGAGCATATGATTTGGTGTTGTATCCCTTAAATTGGCATGTAGTACTCAAATGCTTTGTTGATATATAATATCTCATTATCAGATCGCACTTCCTTCACAACTGCACCATATTGGGTATAGAATGTATTGTGGAAAACTTTAAAGCAAGCAACCACCTCACTCTTCTATTTTATCAAATATATCAAGGTAACACGAGAAAAACAATCAATAAACATAACAAAATATCGATAACCATTCAAAGAACTAGAAGGACAAGACCCCCATACATTATAATGTATCAAATCAAACACATTAGAGCTCTTATTCCCAAATATGATATAAGAGCTCCTAGTGAGTTTGCTAAACTCACAAACATCACACACTAGTTTCTCTTTATTTACCTTTTGATACATAGATTGACGCAACCGACTAAATAAACTAAAACAAAAATGTCTCATATGGTTGTGATGTCCCAGATTCTCCTACTGCAACACTTTTCACCATGGAAGCTAGTGTTGAGTCCATCCCCACTCAATCCAACTACTAGAGCCCGTTATGCCACGTTCCAGTCCCCAATATTCGGCTCGTTCCTTTCTCTTGAAAGATCGCATGAGAAATATCAAAAGAAGCAATGTAGTTTAACTGGAGAAAACGAGCATGCAAAATATTGAATAAAGTCATATGATTGGTACATTTAATTGTACCCTTACCAACTACAGGTTGCATTATACCGTCATCAGTCTGTATACTCTCCAATACTTTTAAATGAGCATATGAATAGAACTCTCCAGCAATACCCATCACGTGAGGAGAAGCAACAGAATCTATAATAAATTCTATTCTAAAGATTTTGTGGTAAAAATAGAGGTAAAAGCAAGTGCGTCACCAGTACATTTGCTGAAACGAGCATAAGTAACAATGTTACCCCTTGAAATTGATGAATTTGAAACATCCTCGGCTCCATCTTCTATCGCTTTCTTCTTCCTCTTCAACAGCTCCAGTTAGTCATGATCCTCACTAGTAAAGAACAAACTTATCTCTCTCTCGTCCTGTGCTACCATCCAATTTGCTCGATAGCCCCATTTAACCTTTCCGACCCCCACGACCACGACCACATTGACGACCTTCGCCTTGTCCACATCCACTTGCCTCTATCTATTTAGGTGGCTTTGGATAGTTGCTCAGATGGTCAACTTCACCACAATTGTAGTACGTGCGAGTCTACCAGCAGACACCTAGCGTACCTAGCCAAGCAGCAGCCAACGCTGACCGTGCACCCGGAAAAATCATTTGAATCAAAGTGTAGCTTTATGCGACTCTCCTATATAATCGTAGCAATGGCCTCATCTAATGTGGAAATAGTCACTTGACCTAGGAAAATCGATCTCTTTTGAGCAAAGACTGGGTTTAGATGAGCTGGAAACTCCATAGTCCTCATCTGTGTAATCATCTCTCCCTTCTTGCATCTTGGATCACTAGAGCTCGACATAGGTAAGAAGTGATCAAGATATTTCCATGGCCACTCCATGTCTATAAAATAATCTTAAATCAATTTATCACCATAAACCACTGTATCTTTCTCATACTGAATTTGAAACACCCTCTTGTGGTTCTCAACTCCAGCATAGATCCTCCTCAGTTTTGCATATATGTCACTCATCTTCTGACTACCATCCAATGATGTCGCAATCGATTGAACCATCGAATTGATTAGTCAATTGTAAATCAATGCATATGTAGTCCTTCACTCATCCCCCTCAACACTGTCACTCTTTAGCTCGACTCCCGTCAAGTATCCTTTTAGTCTCTTCCCTATTGAAGCAACTCTCAATTTGACGTGACTAATTCAGATACGTGGTTGGTTCATCAAGCTTTAGATCCATGAGAGGGAGATCTAGGTATACCTGCGTCATAGCAAGTGCTAAAGTAGTGGCGCTTGTTGAGACGCTAGTTGACTGTATGAGCGCAACCAAGATCATAAAAACTTTAGGATCTATCTTTCCTATTTCAATCATTTAACTCTCGTACTATCTAAGTCTCCTGACATCCTCAATCATAAGAATAAATCAATAGCACACATAATACACAAAGACTTCCTTCATGGCTGCCGAACCATAATTCCGTGAGAAGACAATCATGGGACTACTGCGTACGAAATACCAACAAAAGCGAAGCCCTGCTCCACTCTTTTTTCTCACAGCAAACCTTTGCAAAAGCCCTCTATGACAGAACTCTAAGAGAAACTTCGATACTTTCAAGAAAGTCGTGATCAGAGCTTTTGGGATATCCTGCTGAGAAACTGTCGGTGATCCCAAAACATGAGCCACCTACCACGAGCGACCAAGTCTATCGCGATCCTATTTGTTGCAAGAAACATTGTCTGCAGTGATCCCATCTGTCTTCTCAGTGAGATCTTTCACGGCTGCCACGCGAAGCGATCTCGTCTGCCATCCAAGTGAGCGTGTCTGCCTTCCCAGCGAGCTCTATTGTCGTTGCTACGTGACATGTCTTGTAGCATGTTATTTTTCCTTTATATTTAGTACTTATTTTTTTATGAAATTGCACTTTAAAATAATGTATTTCTATTTTTTTGTTGCAGGTATAAAAGGTAGGAGATTTGTAGCAAATTGGAGCGAAAAGGAGGCAAATGAAGTAATGGAGCATCAACAGGTTGACGCCTAGGCGCCAGCTTCTGGCGTCGCGCCATGGAGTAATGGAGCCGTATATGTGTGCCTAGGAGCCAGTTGATGTCCAACAAACAGAGAACTTGGCGTCATGACGCTAGTTATTTAACCTGCTTACCCGAGAATGTGGCGCCAAGGCGCCAGAACTAACCTGGGTAATTTCTACAACAGTTATGGACAATTTGGAGGTTATGAACGGGTAGGAGTTCTAACGAAGGGGAGGATCATTGTGAACACGGGAAAGAGTCTAAGTGTACAGGAAAGTAGAGTTCAAAGTTAGATTTTGTATTTTTCTGCATTTTCTTAGAGAGAATTGAGAGCATATTGTAAAGAATTGTTGTATGCAGTGCAAGAAATACTTATAGTTCATTTAGGGAGGAGTTTTGACTTCTTTTCTAAGGGAAAAAGTTGAGCATTTCATTATATATTGTCTTATATTAATTGTAAACTCATTGTGTATGAACTTTCTCTATCATAAGATAATAGATTATTGTGTTTTCTTCTTGCATTGTGAGTAGATCCTTTTTACTTTTCTTTTATGATGAAGTGGTAGTATGTGTAGGATATGTAGATACATTTAGAATAAATTTTTCTTTTTTTGTGCGATGATTTTTACTTCATGTTTTATTTACTTATCAATATGGTCAATTGGTATGTTGGAACTTATTGTGAATTCATAATGAACCGAGAGGGCATTGGCTTTAATAACTAGCAGAAATTACATTGCGTTATTGAATGACAGAAAAGTAGTCCATAGGGAGTACAAATAGATGAGAAGATAGGTTTTGATGGTGTTAACTTAGAAGTTTATAGAGTCACAAGCAGAAACACTTACTTAGTTAAACCAAATTTCTTTCTCCACTGGAAAGAATGTAAAGAAGGGGAATGCCCCTATTTGTAACTAATTACAATTTATATTATAAGAAATCTATTCTTACACAAATTACTTCATTGTAAGGGGAGGGTATTTCTCATAACTTGATCTTTCTAAACTTATTTAACTTTAGTAAAATTAACTTGAGAGTAAAATTATAGGTTTAGTTTTAATTTGGTAGAATTTACAAGCACAATTTAAATCAATTTTACTTCCAGGCTAAAACTCATTATAGTTGGCTAGATTTTTTTATGTCTTTGAAATAATAGTCTTCCCTGTGGGATCGATACGCCGTACTCAAAATATCAGATCTTATTTGAACGATACGTACGTTTGCGTAAAATATCTAGTGTAATGTTAAATTGTGAAAAAAATAAAGTTATAAAATTTATAAAACATATTTTATATTTAAAATATTTCATCCAAAAACACTAGGTATCCGACAGTATCGGTCAAGTTCTTGGTGTCGTTGCTAGGGAAGTGCGGCAGTTAATTTGACTTAGGAAAGTTTTAATTGAATTAATTAAATTTAAATTTGAAAAATCGTATTGCAGTTTTCTTTGTGTAAGAATTTGTTTGTGTGTTTAAATAGCACACATTAAAAAAATAAAAAAAAATTATTATATTTGAGGGTTTGTTTGTGTGTTTTTCTGTAATTTATTTATTTGACTCTTAGTTATTTATGTGTAATGCAGGACCTTTAGAACTTATACCTTACGATTCTGAATTAGAAAAAACAATTAGAAAGATTAGAAAACAAAAAGGATTTCTCCAATTTGTAGAGGAAATGGCGAATACTCAACAGAACAACTTAGATAATCAAATACAAAAAATGAACATCGTAACGAGCATAGACCATCACCTAAATATACAAACTCTTGTCGTAGAAGCGGACACATTTGAGTTGAAATCCGTTATCATCCAAATGATGCAGAACAACCTGTTTGGGGGAACTTCATGTAAGGATCCAAATTTTCATTTAGTAGATGACGCTGTTAGACTTCAGGTTTTTCATTTTTCCTTAAGAGATAAAGCTAAAATGTGGTTGAATTCATTAACACGTGATCTATCAGAACATGGGGTGACTTAGCTCAGAAATTTCTAACTAAGTATTTTCCACCTTTAAAAACTAATAAACTTAGAAATGATATTATGTCATTTTGTCAGTATGGAGTTGCATCAATTTACAAAGCATTAAAAAGATTTAAAGAACTTCTTAGGAAGTGTCCACGTCATGCTTTGTCTAATTAGTTAATCATTAAAACATTTTATAATTGTTAGTAGAGTCACATAGATCTATCTTTGATTCTGCTGTTGTTGGTTCACTGATGTTAAATCCATTTGATGAAGCTAATTCTTTAATTAAAGAGATAACTACAAATAATTTCAAATGGCCTCATGAAAGCGAAAATCCTATAAAGGTAACTAGTGTTCATGATACAGATGTGTTGTCAATTATTACTTCTCAAGTTGCAGCAATATCTAGGAAGCTAGATCAATTTGGCATGAACCAAACTCAAATACCTTCAGCATAGAAAAATTCATTAGGACAGATGATTGATTCTAACACTTCATCATTAGAGACTTTAAATGTCATTAACAACAGACTGAATAACCCTTATTCTAACTTTTATAACTCAGGTTGGAATAATCATCCAAAATTTTACTAGAATAATAATTATGATGGGGTAAATCAACAATGAGGAAATAATCAAGTCAATCATGTAAGAAACTGGAGTAACCAGGGTAGCACCAACGATAAACCTTCCTATCCATCAAGCTTTGACAATAATCAACAATTTAAAGAAAAAAAGTTGTCTATAGAGGATATTGTGTTGCAAATGGGAAATCAATTGTAAAATAAAGGTGCAGCGATGAGAAATATAGAGAATTAACTATGACAAATTGTTAACTCACTCAGCAATAAGCCCCAATGAATTCTACCTATTAACATTGAGATAAACGCTAAAAAGAAAAACAAAGAGCAAGTTAAAGCGGTCCAACTAAGAAGTGAAAGCGAGAAAGGGGATGTAGTTCAAGAAGAGACTGAGGTTTAGAGAGAGATCGAAGAAACAGAAAGATCTGAAGAAAATAATTCTAAGACAAACCCAACCTCTCCAACTAGGATTAAATTAGAAAAATCACCACCTCCATTTCCTCAAAGTCTTAGATAGTAGAAGCTAGATCAACAATTTTCAAAATTTTTTGAAATATTTAAGAAGTTAACTATTACTATTCCTTTCGCTGAAACTCTGGAGCAAATGCCTAGCTTTGTAAAGTTTATGAAGGACATCCTTAATAAGAAGAGAATGTTTGGAGATTATGAGTGTTGCACTTAGTGAGGAGTGTAGCGCTATAATTCAAAAAAAACTTCCTAAAAAACTTAAAAATCCTGGGAGATTTACTATTTCTTGAGCCGTAGGAAAAAAATTTTATGAAAAGTTTTATGTGATTTAGGAGCAAGCATTAACCTTCTAGGTTATTTATTTTCAGAACGTTAAGTTTATGAGAGATTTCTCCAACTACTATAACACTTCAATTAGATGATCGATCGAACACTCATCCTAAGTGGGTTGTAGAAGAAGTTTTACTTAAAGTAGATAAACTCATCTTTCCTGTTGATTTCATCGGGTTAAATATGGAGGAAGAAAAAGAAATTCCAATTATTTTAGGGAAACATTTCCTCACTACCGGATGAGTTATTCTGACATTCGATTCCGCATTACTTTAGGATTACTTCCTATCGTAATGGCTCCTATTAAATCTTGGAGGATGAGAATTCTGACACATCATTCCGCAATACTTTAGGATTCCTTCCTATCATAAAATCTTAGAGGATAAGGATTCTGACATTCGATTGAGCATTGTTTCAGGTATTCCTCTAGCGCAATGGTTCAAATCAAATCTTAGAGGATGAGGATTCTGACATTCGATTCCGCATTACTTTAGGATCCTTTCCTACCCCAATGGTTCCTATTAAATCAAATCGACAAACTATCAAATCCTCAGCAAAAAAAAGTTTCAACAACTTTCACCCTCGTAATAAAAAAAAATCAAAACAAAAAAATGGAACACACACAATAAAACACAATGAACAAAACAAACCAAATTGACATTCAAATTTGAATGCTCAAACTCACAGTTACAATTCAAAATACACTCTTCTAATCCCCAGTGAAAATTCCTTAAACATCTCTAACCTAAGTTTAAATCAAACTCCCTCAATCTGAAACATAATCAAATTATTTGGTTTGTTCTAAGCATATTTACTTAGGCAGCTCTGTTGGTTGTTGATCGCTTCGGTCAACGCCAAGATGTGCGGCGTGTCGGTCTGGCACACCCCACCTATTGGGGGTCCATTTGTTGAACTCATTTTTTATGAGGTCTAATTTTTTTTTCTTAGCGTCTAGGATCTAGCCTTAAGACTTTCCTATTAACTATCCTAGAGGACTGATGATGGGACCTACCCTTTTAGAAACTCAAACCATCTCCTAGCTCTTTTGCAAGACCTCAAATGAGTGGTCCTAAGCACACAACTCTGAGTTGTAGGGGTTAAGGACCAGCGTGTGGAGGCCCAAAGAGAGTTCTCGTAGAGTTTAAAACCTTAGGAAGCCCATCTCGACTTTCGTACATTCGCGTACACAAATATCACAGTTCGGACAATCGACACGCACAAATATCACAATTCGCATGGCATACACCTTTAAAGGCTTTATAATTAATCTGAACTTAAATCAATTTCTAAAATACTCAATCACGAGCTAAAAATTGAAAAAAATTGAATTTGAAGCATTTTTTACTCGATCGTCGATGAAGTTCTCTGAATGACCCCGTGTGACGAAATGGACCGCGTCGGCACATATAGAACATCGAATTTACTTAAGGAGTACATTCATTTCATTATGATTCACGTCCGAGTTAAAAATGCACGAATCCAGGAGTTTAAATAGATAATAATAAAATTATTATTATTATATAATAAAAAATATATAACTATCCTATAAAACTATCACATACGACTCCCTCTCTCCAGGCAATAGCAAGCGACACAAACCCTCGCAGCCGCCAACCTGCTCTCACGAAAACCCTAGCCCGCAACTCCTCTCCTCGTCGGCGCCTTCCTTCTCGCCGGTCTTCCTCCTCGTTGGCGAAACCCGAGGCCACCGCTGTTCGCGCGTCTCCTCCAGTCGCCAACCAAGCTGCCTCTCTTCTTCTTCTTCTTCATGGTTGGCTAACTCTCTTCCATTTGTCGGCCTACCTCGCCGGCATAACCCCTGACGTCGTTGGCCATCCGAAGTCCCTTGTCTCATCATGTCCTTCAACCGCCGAACCACCTTCCCAACAGTCGGGCACCACCTTGGTTTGCTCTTCTCTCTCTTAGTCATCAACATTCCAGCTTCCTCCTCGTCGGTGACATCCAGTCGGTCTAACTCCTTGTCAGCGTCGAGTTCACAACGAAACAACCTATCTCTCGCGCACAACCTTGAATTTCGTACTTTCCTCCTTGCATTTTCCTTTTTTTGTTGAGTGTCAACGAAGTAATAGCACCGCCACTTCATCGTCTTTCATTTTTTGTGGTTGGATACTTCACCGGAGCACTTCCTCGTTGGCGGACGGAGAGGATACCGCTGTTCGAGAAGGCGTGAACTTCTCCAACCCTGCAGAAAAGCTTCCTCGAACACCGGTGGACGTAGTGCAAACAAAGTGGTGTTGAGACTCTCTCTCGCATTTCCTTTTCATAGCTAGCCCTAAGTTTTAGTTGTGGTAGGCGTGTGATTTTGATCACTTACACGGGGTGCGTGCACCGACGTGAACCAGTACAATCACGCATCTACGTGATGGATCGTTGGTTTTCCTAGAGCGAGCCTTTAAGTTTTGTTATCCATGTGTGAACGAAATCTCCTACATAAAGCCGAGTGAATCCATTTAGTTGTGAACCCTAGCACCAAAATCCCACGGGACGGGCCCTTTTGCTCCCCTTTACTTTGGGTACCTCAATCTTCCTTAGAGAGATTGAGAAGTTGGTCTTTGCAAAGCGAGGAAAGTTTTGTAGCTAGCTCGCTTTGTAAAGCCTTGTGGTGTCGTGAAATTGGGAAAAGTCTTGTGGCTAGTATATTTCACAACGATGTGGAGAATTCCCCATTTGCTGCCAAAGCAAAGGCAGCGACATCGTGCATTCATATTTTAACCCTAGGTTTCCTAAGCAAGGTCGTTAGTACGAGCGTGACTCACTATTACATGTGGTCATTTGCGTCTCATTATTTGCATGAGCATGTCTTGTATGTTGCTATTGTATGTCACGTGCACTTGCACCTTGCACACCACTTGTGTCTCGATCGGTAGCCCCAAACCGGTCGGTACCACTTGTGCCTTGATCGGTTGCACCGGACCGATCGACACCACTTGTGCCTTAACCAACCACCACAGTCTGGATGGCATAACACTTTGATTTGACCGGATACTCTTGACCCGGTCGACCAACCACTTGCACCATGGCATGTTGTGCATCTGCATGTGTATGCCCGCTTGCTTACATGTTGCATTATGTTTAGTATGTGTTTGTTTGCACGAGCACGATCATTTGCTTGACCTGCATTTCTCTTCCAATCGCTGTCACCACGACACGCACATTTCTTCAAGTCATTGTCGCCACGGTACACTCATCTTTCGAGCCCCTGCCTACACGACACGCCCACCTTGTCGGGTCACTGCCTCCGCGGCATACCCATTTGTCGAGCCCCTAACTCTATGGCACTTAATACACTTAATAAACCCCTAGGGTACAGGATTATAGGTCACATGTTAGGAGGTCAACTGCAGTAGGCCACTGACCCAACAATTGTATGTACACTTTAAACTTTAAACCCAGAATTTGATGCAGATGCACCATGGAGCATGGAGCAAGCCTTCGTAGGTAGCACGACGAGGATGCAAGCGAAGGATTTAGGCTAACGAATCAAAGCTCAACACGAGGTGAATCCATTTCAGCTAAAACTAAGCTCGAGGACTTCGAGGTGGTCTGCCTAGTACAACATAAATCCTCATCTTATCTTTTAGTCTTTTGCACATCGCGCAAAATAAGCCCTAACTTGTCTTATAATCCCGAGGTCGTCGTTCGATACAACATAAATCCTGCTATCTTCTTGGTTATTTGCATAACCGGATATTATGCAAGTGTAATTCCTCTAACAAATAATTGATAGGATTGAAATTTAAATAAATTCGCTTCTGAAATTTAAGGTCAAACAATAGGATAATTTGGGAAGTCATCGAGATTCGCCTCTATTCTGTGGCATCCCCTAGTTCTCACTCATTTAACTCAAAAAATAACTGCTCATAGGTGATCCTCTCCCACTGACCTTCCTATGCACTACCATGAAAACTTAATTTTGAAACTCTTGAAGACAGAACCTTTGATATAAATCAAGAGTTTTCTTAAGTGATTTCGATTACTTAAGATGTAATTAATTAGAGGTTTGTTTCTATAGGGAACTTTAGAACCCAGGTAAAATAAACACTATTTAATCTTAAAATTGGGTAGAGGAACTTGTCGGTATATAAAAAAATTTGTATATCAAACATAAGTCACAAAACTTTTTAGTTTAGGTGGTTAAGCCTACTAACAAGTTATACACTTATCTCTCGGGATGATGTATTACTTGTGGTATCGTGTTCAACCATCTAAATTATTAAACAAATGTGAGATCCATTTGGTCTCATTTTTTTTAAAATTAAACTACTATTTTCAAAATTAAAATTAAATACACATATTAAATCAAAATTTATTTTTAATTCTTGAAAGGCCGGCAACACGTGTTTTTGATCAATCAAATGCTTTTTACTGTTCTACAAAACCAAACGCCCTACTAAGTTTTATTTCCAACTAACTCTCTTTTTTCTATTTTTCTATTAAATCAAGTATATTTGACTGCACTTGTTTTGTTGGTGAAACTCGTCCACAGATTTTTAAATTGGAATCTAAATTATTAAGGTATCTTTTTAGGATATTCCCGTCTGCATAAAGGGTATTGATGTTTTCCCCTTTCAAAAACAGGTATAAGATTTCTGTTGATGTCAACTTTTAAGAACAAACTCTATTCTTTGGTGACTCGTCAGTGCCTAAATCCTCACAAGGTTTTGATGAATTGTTAATGTAACAAGCCATAAGTTCACCTCAATCTCACCTCCACCTCCACCTCCAACGCCTCAGCCTAGACCACCTATCAGTAATATTTACTTAAGAAAACACTGTCCTAATCTGACACCGGTATCAACTTTCTTAGTGAATCCTCCTCTTAATGACCTTGATTACTCATTTCACTTCAAAGAGGTAAACGCCAATGCACATATCCCAATTCCTTGTGTTAAATATAATCAGTTATCTTCTACTTCAAGCTTATTTGTTGCTTCTCTTAACTCTGTTGAGGTTTCAAGAGTTGTATAGCAAGCTCTATCGCAAAATGGTGGAGGGCAGCGATATTTGATGAGATGAATGCCTTAACTAAAAATGAAACTTGGGAACAAGTTGAACTACCTTCGAGCAAGAAGGGTATTGTCTATAAGTGGGCTTTTAAGTTAAGTTTCATCCTGATGGATCTGCAGCTTGTCTCAAAGATCGATTGGTTGCTCAAGGCTATGTTCAAACTTATGGGATCGACTTCTTGAACACATTTTCTCTGGTAGCTAAGTTGACTTTGGTTTGCCTACTCCTTTCCCTGACTGCAATGAATAAATGGCCCTTGCACCAGTTCGATGTGAAGAATGTTTTTCTGCATGGTGATCGTTTGGAAGAGGCATACAAAGAGCAATCTTCTGGGTTTGTTGCTCAAGGGGTGTCTCGAAAAGTATGCAGTTTTCGGAAGTATTGAAGCAAAGTCTTTGAGCATGTTTTGAAAAATTTAGCCAAGCGGTAGAAGGGATTGAAATATAGAAAAGTAAAAAATGATCACACTATATTGTATAAGCAATCTGCCCAAGAATCATTCAATTGATAGTTTATGTTGATGACAATATTATTACGGGAAGTGATTCATATAGAATCTTATCACTGAAATCATTTCTTCAAAATTAGTTCAACATTAAAGATCAGGGTTCCTTGAATTACTTCTTTGGAATCGAGGTAAGTATATTTCTATCTCAATGGAAGTTTATGTTGGATTTGTTAACAATAATTGAAAAATTAGATGTCAAACCATACAGTACTCTAATGATTCATAATCAACAACTTAAAAAGGATGGAAAACCATTTTCTGACCCTAAATGATAGAGGAAATTAATGAGAAAATCAAACTACCACATAGTAACTCGGCTTGCCATTATGTATTTAGTTAGCCTATAAGTTAATTTACGTCTTCCCCCATGGTCCAACATTGGTAAGCTTTGGAATAAATATTATGTTACTTCAATGTAGCTCCTAGACAAATGTATTTTATATCAGAACTATGGGCGTAGAAATATTTAATGTTTTTCTGATATAGATTAGGCAAATTTCAAGATTGATCGAAGATCGATTACTATATATTGTCTTGTTGGTGACAATTTGGTCTCATGTAAGAGTAAGAAACAAAATGTAGTGTCACAGTTCAGTGTTGAACTTGAGTGATAGCACAAGCTTCGAGTGAATTGATGTGGGTTTCCCAGCTCTTGACAAAAATAGGTTTAAAGATGATAGTTTTAGCAAAGTTGTAATGTGATAACCAAGTTGAAATTCATTTTGCATCAAATCCTATCTTCCATAAATAAACTAAGCACGTTGAGATAAAATTTCATTTTATTCACGAAAAGATTCAATAAAGGCTAGGGAACAACTATTGGATGCCCCCAAGTTGGGCATGATAAATATTATTGCTCTAGCTTCAGGAAGAGTGTTATGAAAAGTAATAAATATGAAACTTGTATATTATAAAAATTGATATTAAACAACCTAATTAGTGGAGATCTAATTACAAGATCTTTTGATATTAGAGTTATTCCTAATCTAGATAGTTTGGAGTATNTCTGAAACTTGTATATTATAAAAATTGATATTAAACAACCTAATTAGTGGAGATCTAATTACAAGATCTTTTTGATATTAGAGTTATTCCTAATCTAGATAGTTGAGCGTACATATAAATATAAAATATATATTTTCAATTGGGAATAAGAAGTTTTTCACTTCACAAAAGAAAACAGATAGTCAAATTTCATTTTAGAGGAACTAAAGATGAGTTATATTGAATACATAAAACAAGGGGCTTGTAATAGATTAAGTAGCTAACTTATGCGTCTGAGTATTCTTGGATCACTCGTTTATGAGCTAAAAAAAATAGACTTCATATTTGGTCTTTAAGTAGGAAAATGATCTCCTATTGAGTGCATCAAGCTTTAAAAACTTGGCTGAATTAGTGGGAAGTGAAGGGGTTATATTTCTAGCCCAAATTTGATTCCTTTTGGGCTCCATCACAATGAATTATGATCTTAAGATAATAAAAATGAAACTCTATGACATATATGAAAAATGTTTATTTGCTTTGATCGTCACCAAATACACAATTCGCACGAGCAGACAAAAGGTGAATTTTAGTGAACACAACTGAAATCTAACACACATCTCAAGGTCAAAATACTCATGCAAGCTTCCAATGTTTGAGATGATTTTAGGACCTAAGCATTTCTAGAGGCTACCATCAACTCAAATGTATTGCCTCAAAAATTATGTGAAACCTTTGAAATTTGTACACAGTAGTAAAATAGACGAATATGTTCGATGATCCCTTTAAGACCTTTGAAATTTGTACACAGTAGTAAAATAGCCGAATATGTTCTGATGACCCCCTTAAATATCAATACTTAACCTTTTGTGAATGTTGTAGGTAAAAAACTGGACTAGCTCCAATTATCTTGCTCTGATAAGCATGCCAAAATTCTCAAATAATTCAATTCTATAAGTTCAAAAGCTCGCAATTGTTGACATTATCTTAAATTACTGAATTTTAACATTTGAGAATGTCAAGCTCAGAGAATATTAAAATCAATTTTATATTATTTATGTTCTGATAAGCATGCAAATATTTAAATGTTCTCACTTTTCAAAATCAAATCCAAAATATTAAAGTATACACGCTTTCGAGTAGATCGCATTTGTATATAGGGACAGATTGTGTCACGACCTAGCACGACGGCCTAGAACTACCAAAATGGGAATGAACAGTCAAACAATGAAATAAAATTCATTTCAATATCTAGTGCCAACAATTAATCTTCTAAATAATCGAAAGAGCCATTGAAGAGTAAAGTTTGTTTTAGCTTAACATTAAAATTATAAAATTACCTCTCATGTTGTCTCTTCCTTTGCCTCCCACTTTCTCCATCTCTCCTCTTAAAAGCACAAAAGAGACTCTAGACGATTTGAAATTCTTGAGCATTACAATCTTCCCTACTTAAAAAAACATCATCCTGAAAATTCACATAAGATGGCTATGTTTATAATTTTTTTATTAACTAATTCTAATGGCATTTTCAATATGATTATATTACTAATCATAAAATTTGTTCGGATATTATTCTTATCAGGACACGGCCAGAGGACTTGGAATTACTAAGATGGAAATAAATGATGAAATAAAATTTAGTTCATTTACTAGAATTAGCAATTAGTCCTCCAAACAATCTAAAAAGCTAATGACATATAAAATTCTAGCGTATAATTAAAACAATTGTGAGTGAAAATTATCTCACATTTGATCTCCTCCTCATCTCCCACTTTCTCCATTTCTCTTCTTAAAAGCATGAAATCAGCGCTAGATGATTCATAATTCTTGAGTGTTGCAAGGTTGTAAGTTTTACATCAATCAGTCGATAAGGACGAAAGTCAACAAAATTGAGTTGGTACCAAACTAATCTAAGCCTAATCCTTACATCGATGGGAGTTGATAACAATGATACTTTGATTATAATTAATTCAAATTTCAATCAAATTATAAATGTCAATATTTTTATGTAAACCCCTATGATGGTCATGTCAAAGGTAATTGGAGGCGTTTAATTTTAAACTTAAGTTTCAAAATGTGTTTGAACAAATTCGATTAATATAAATTTTGAATTTGATACTCTATAAACAGGATAGGTTGGCAGGGCTCAAAAGAATCAGATCTCTTGTAATGGTCGTGTTGACAAAAAATTTCAACCATAAGAGTTCTTACTTTCAAATTGTTTTCAAAGTTTAATAAAACTTATTTCAATTTTAATAGTTTCAAATTTTAAATGAAATAAAAATTACTAAAAACTAAAGCAAAACTCATCCATTGTTCATATTAATTTGTAAAGGGTAACATATAATATTAACTTAAATTCACATAGAGCTAATATCATATCAAATATACTACTATATTCACGCTCAAACAAATTTAGGCTAAATCGACTTGATGTGTCGAGTCCAATGTCAACATGATTTGGCCAATCGACTTCACAAAAAGAAGTGGTAATGACCTGAGCCCTTTGACTTGATGGTTTGTCATCAAATGATGTAATTATATTATGATTACAGTTGTAGCTCGTATGTTTCCCAACAGTTTAGTCATTTGAGATGTGACTTATAAGGTATATTGATACAACACAGTCCTTTGTTATCTGAAGTTAGCCTAAATTAGTCCTCTTAAGCAAATGACTACCAAAGATCTACACGATTCCCTTAGATAAAATAACACATGGCTACTAATAAAGATCATTTGGTCAAACTGAGTTGATTGCTTCCTCCGATCAAGCAGACAATGGTCCATTGTAACCTAAAATGACGGAACCCTGAAATCTTAATCAATTTTATCATCATTCATCCCCATCATATGCTCTCAAAGATTATAGTGATAAATTCTTACAAATTTGATAATATAAAACCATAATCATTTCCAGTAAACGCTACATAATTAACACCTTAAAAACCAATCATAATTGAAAGTGCACTCCCGTTATCAAGAGAGATAAATAACCATAGGGTTTTGTGTCTCTGAAAAACTCGAACAAAAATCTTAAAGTACACAAAAATATGAAGGCAATATATCTAAGTAGTGTCATATCAGCAATCTAATCTTTGATATGAAAATTTGACCCGGAAACTCAAATAAAACTCTCGTCATATCGAGAGGGGCCAGGGAGTGA
The DNA here is from genome assembly GCA_002079205.1 of Phalaenopsis hybrid cultivar. Taxonomy (NCBI): domain Eukaryota; kingdom Viridiplantae; phylum Streptophyta; class Magnoliopsida; order Asparagales; family Orchidaceae; genus Phalaenopsis; species Phalaenopsis hybrid cultivar. Next base: position 276,576 of record JXCR01032035.1, on the reverse strand, counting down.
ATTTTTTAAGCCCACGAAATTGAACAAAAATTGGATTAATTTTATGCTTAGATTAATCCAAATAGTTAGGCTTGGCTTACTTCAAACATGAATTGAACCAAACCCTAATTGAATCAAGCTAGCTTAAGATCAAATTAAGTTCAAATCTAAATGAGAGAAAATTAGTGCAAATGAAGATTTAATGGAACCATCTTATGGCCAAGTTTACATGACTTGAGATTAGCTAGAATGACTTTGACCTAGACTTGAGCCAGGGTTGAATTGCCTCAAGATTGGATCGTCACAGCCGTAAATATAATCAATCATAATTAAGTCAAATTCGAATATCTAAAAAAGATAAGTAGAACCAATTTAAAAACCTTTATTAAAGGTCTCGTGTTAAGGCTATATAGGAGAGCAGATGTTGAAAACAAAGAGGAACTCTTAACAGTGGGGTTCCCTGATAGTTTATAGCATTTTACTAAGACGAGTATAGCTTAACCAAGCCTAATACAATTTCCCCTGCCAATTAAAAAGACTTAAATGGATCCCGCATAAGAAGGGAATAAACAGGCTCATAAATAAGCCTGATAGGCTTTCTTTCTTTTTCAGGGAAACATCATATGTTACGTACAGATGTAAAATGACAGGTCACCGCAGACAGATGTGATGAGTTTTCTTTATTATTTATAGTATTTTGTAATATAGCATTTAGCTGTTAAATTTGTTTTCCACTGTTTACTTTTACTAATATTATTATTATCTACTTCTTGTCTCTACATTTTTCTACCTTCCATCACAGAAACAATAGAAAGATGTCTGTTGCCATAGTTGCTAGTATTTTCTTCAGCAATAAACACAAAAACCTGAAAAAAAAAACCTGAAAAAAAAATTCATCAACACTAATGCAACCATTAAAGTAGGTGGAGCCCTCCTGGCTAAATCCCAAGATTCACTTAACCACAGCTGGCCTTACATGGATTCAGGCAGCCCAGCAATTTAGAAAAAGAAGTAATGAAAAACAATGTGATTCCAACAATGTTGACTCAATGCTCAAAATAACCAAGTGCATATTTTTTTTCTACTCATATATCAAGCACTAAAAAACAATAATCAAAAGAATAAAAAAAACAAAATTAGTTATGAAATGATTACCTTTAGGACTACTCCCACGCCAAACCATACATCCCCAGAAACCTTTATACTATCAAGTTCAACAATGCTAGGGATGGACTTGAAACGAGCAAGAAAGTTAGCCACCTGAGAAGAAAAAATTAAGCATTAAATCAAATGAAAGATTCATCAAAGCTTGAGTTATTATGGATTATATAACACCTTTTTAAATTCAGGTCCTAGCTCAATAGAGGGATTAGCAGGATTTTGTCTGGCTTTATTACGGACCACAAAGCCATCAACCAAAGTGTATAGATCAGACTATCAAACAATGAAATAAATGACATTAGCCAGAACAGTCATTAATGCTGCATTTATTAATTTATGATCATAGAAGATGGGCTAACCTGAACTAATAGTAAATCTGATGTTGCCTTCACCGGAAGAAAACGAGATCGTGGAACATTTACTCCGATAGCATTATCAAAAAACTAAATGGCATCAAGAGGACAAAAGGTGTCAATGTTCCTGAAGTCGTCCACAATAAAATGGCTGAGAAAAAATGTATATGCAGCAGAAACATTACTCTGATTGCTGCCCCAGCCGCCGTTTCAAGTTGAAGAACCTTAATACCATCTACTTCCTGGAAGCACGAAGAATTACAAATGAACCAATGGTAATTTACAGTTTAGGACACTCAGACCAGAAAAGAAACCTACCTTGGGGTTTGGGATAATCTCCATTTTGAGAGCATCAGCTTCTACAAGCCTTTTAATGGCCTTCAAGTTTACCCACCTGGATGAATTGTATGATTGGTTTAAATTCCAAACGCCTTTTCAAGATCAAATTCATAACAATGAGATAGCATACAAGTTGTTGGTATTGAAAATCTTGAATTTCTCGATAGATTTAAATTCATTCACCTGAAAGAAGTAAGATAAAGATAAAAAAGATTTAAAATGAATTCAACCATTTTGAATGCCTATAGATTACCAAAAACATAAAATCTTGGATATAAAATTGCAGACGTCAGATGTCTCACATGCTCATCAGGAACCTGTGCGATTTCCAAAAGCTGCAAACAAAAGCAAGAAAATTTTTGTTACTATACCGGGAAGTTGTAGACAAGCAAGCTAATATCTTCATAATAGATCTAATAATTTGAAAATATAATTCAAGTAAGAATAAATATGGTAGATAGAAATTGCAGAAAAAAGTGTTTAATTCAGTATAAGTTAAGGCATTAAATAATTCACATGAAGCATAATCCAGAAGGAAACGATATGGTTTTGAATAACATTTCAGTCTCATAGTTTAACATTTTTTGCTTTTAGGGTGTTGGTCGAAGTTTCATCTACGTTGTTCCCAGTAGTTCTTACCCTAGTTTGTGTAAATTTCATTAACGCATAAACATACAAAAAAATTGATGTAAATATAAATAAACAAATTTTCCCCACTAATAATTAAGATCGAGGATTTTTTATAAAAAAATCCATTTTATTTGAAAACTTAAAAAGCAAATAATATTTGTGTTCAAGACAACTTGGTTAAATTCTAGCAACTGACATGAAAGGACATTCCAGCACCCTCACATTATTCTGTGTAATTAATTCAGAACTAACCACTTACAAAAACCTACTTCCTATCATATTATCTAGCATCCAGTCCAGGGTCTTGAAACTAGGATTAAAGGTCCACTTGTAAGGAAGTGATGGTATTATCTCATAAATATCGAAATGTGGCGTTCACTCATGGAGTTATAAAGGTATGTAGCAACAACTACAAAAAAATTTAAGAGATAATTACAGCTTCCTAAAAGAAAGATCAGCAATTCGTAATGTTGATAGTCATGTGATGCCATTATATGACTTGACAGATAGAGGAATGATAAGATGGATTCTATTTCTCTAATATTCTAGAATATTCTATCTAATCTTTAATAAAGGATTTTAAGATATTTGTATTAAAGGAGAATGCTCCAGAATATTAAATAGAAAAAATCTAGAGTATATTTTTCTATAACGAATTATAAGAGTATAGAAGATTCTAGATTTAGTCCTTCATACCTATAAATAGGATAACTTATTTGTCATGTGAGATGAAAACTACTCAACAAAGTTTAGTGATAAAATTCTTCTTCTCTTAAAAAATTTCCAACAATCCAAATCTCCGTCTTCACTCCAAAAATTTCTAACAATTGGTATCATTGCTTCGTTCGATTATTCGTTGGGCGTTCTACAATTTCAATATCTCTACAATGGCTGACTTCAACCGCTCATCTTTCCCGATTCCAATTTTCAATGGAAAAAATTATGATTTTTGTTCCCTCGAAAAGAAGACCTATTGTCACTTTCAAAATTTGAAGATTGTTGAAGAAGGATTCAATACTCCGGAAGATACTTCAACTCTCTCAGCAAATCAAAAGAAGATGCTTGAAGAGAATCAACATAAGGACTCTCAAGCATTATTTGTTTTACAACTAACAATGATAGATGACATCATTACTCGAATAATGGGCGCAACAACTACAAAACAACCGTGAGACATGTTATGGAGGAGTTTCAAGGAACAAAGAAGGTACGCTCCATCAAATTACAAAATCTTAAATTAAGATTTTAGCGATCTTAAAATGAACGATAAAGAAACCGCAAAAGATTCCTATTCTAAGATAAAAAAGATTGTTAATCAAATGAGAGCCTATAAAGCAAACATTTATGACAAGAAATAGTAGAAAATATACTAATTTATTGTATAGAAAAATATGATAAAATAATTTATGAAATTGAAGAATGAAGGGATCTCGAAACTTTAACACCAATAGAATTAATGAGTTCTCTTGAAGCATATAAAAAAAGATTGAATGTGCGAAGTGAGAATACTACAGAAAACGTATTTCAATCCAAAACAAATTTAAGGACTCGGGAATCAAAAGAAATAAAAGAAATTCACAAGAAAATTTTAAAATTAAAAATAAAAAAAAAAGTGACAAATATCCTCCATGTGGCATTTCTAAAAGAAAAAAATCATTTGGAAAAAGATTGTTAGTTTAAAGAAAAATCATACTGCCAAAATTCTAAGAAATGTGGGGACAATATTTATCGATTGAAGAAAAATCAATAAGTCAAAAAAGAGAAAAGTGAAGAAAAAAATCTCTTCTATGAGAATAAAGAAACATGGCTTCTAGATAGTGGTTATAGTAATCACATGACAAAAATTGAAGAAATATTTTGTGATCTTGAAAAAATTAAGAAAAAAGGTCAAAATAGGAAATGGTGATTTCATGGAAGCAACGGGAAGAAGCATCATAGTCATTAACACTAGAAGAGGTAAGGGTTATATCAATGATGTACTCTGAGTCCCAAACATCGATCAAAATTTACTCACCATGGGTCAAATGATTGAGAAAGCATACTCTTTAAATTGTTGAAGGAGATGCTTGCATAATATATGATAAGCAGGACAAATCTTTAAAATTGCAAATATCAAGATGAAAGAGAACATATGTTTTCCTATTCAATGGAGATACAAATAATATGGCAATGAAGACACAAACAAATGAGTCATGGCTTTGGCACAAGCGACTTGGGCACTTCAATTTCCATGAGCTGAAGATTCTCCACCAAAAAGACATGATACAAGATCTCCCTGCAATAAAAAAAAATCAATGATGCCTATGAATGATGTTTGCTCAGAAAAAACTATCGACTGTCATTTCCTTTAGGCAAAGCATGGACAGTTAAGGAGCCATTAGAACTTGTTCACGCTGACATATGTGGACCAATGCATACTCCAACACTAGAGCAAAACAAATATTTCATCTTTTTCATTGATGAGTACATAAGAAGTATTTGTCCACATGGGTCTATTTCTTGTGAGAATGATCACAAGTATTTGAGATTTTCAAAAAATTTAAAACTTATGTCGAAAAACAAAGTGGCTACTACTTAAGAAATTAAGAAGTGATAGAGGTAAAGAAAATACCTCAAATAACTTCAACAAGTTTTGTGAAAAACAAGATGTTGAACAATAACTGACAGTTGAGTATATGCTAGAAAAAAAACTATAATGGAAACAACTAGAACCATGTTGATGGGGTCTTCCAAAAAGTTTTTGAGCAGAAGTTGTCGATACTGTAGTCTATTTACTAATTGATGTCCAACTAAAGCGGCAAAAGACAAGACACCAATTGAATCTTAGAATAGAAAGAGAGCCCTCTGCAAAACATCTAAGGGTCTTCAGTGGCATTTGCTATGTTCACATTCCACAGGAAAAAAAAAAGTAAGCTCATCATTAGTCGAGATGTGGAATTTGATGAAGATGCTACATATATTGAGAAACAAAAAAGGTTGAAATATGGAGTGTCAACATGACGCCAATAACACATCAAGAAGTTAAAGTCGTTAAGCAACCAGGATCATCAACACAAGCACCTACGCAAGAGCCAGATCAAGATGCAGACTCATGTCCAAAATCACCACCTAGAAGAACAAAAACTCTAGCAGAAATATATGGACAGTGTAACTTGACAATCATGGAACCATAAAGCTTTAAGCCCCAAAGAAAGAAGAATGGAAAAAAAAAAGCTACGGAAGAAGAAATAAATATAATCGAGAAAAATAAGACATGGGAGCTAGTAGACTCTCTACGAGAAAAAGAGGTAATTGGAGAAAGTGGGTCTACAAGACAAAGCTCAATCCTGATAAATCAATTCAAAAATATAAAGCAAAACTAGTTGTTAAGAGATCCTGACAAGAATTTAGAGTGGACTATAACGAGACATTTGCCCATTTGCACAATATGATACAATAAGAGCATTAGTTGTACTTACAGTACAAAACAGGTGAAAGATATAACAACTAAACATCAAATCTAAATTTCTAAATGGCTACTTGGAAGAAAAGATCTACGTGAAATAACCTTCAATGTTTGCAGTACAAAGTCCAAAAAACAAAATTCTCAAGTTAATAAAGGCTTTATATGGATTAAAAGCAAGCCCCAAGAGCTTGGTATAGTCGAATTAGCAACTACTTCATAGAGCAAGGCTTCAAGAGGAGCAAAAGTGAGCCAACATTATACATCAAGACTCGGGGTACGAACTACACTCTCATTATCTCTCTATATGCAGATGATTCTATGTAGGAAATAATGAGAAGAAGATCAAAGTCAAAGATTTTAAAAAAAAACATGATGAAAACATTCTAGTGACCAACTTACGTCTGATGCATTATTTTCTTGGGATAGAAGTAATTCAAAATGAAATGGAGATCTTCATCTCACAAAAAAAATATACATAAACTCTTTTAAAAAATTTTAAGATGAACAATTGCAAGATAGTCGCTATTCCACTCGACAACAAGACACTTATGAAGGATGATAATGCACCAAAGGCTGATAACACATTCTATAGAAGTCTTACTGGAAACCTTATCTAACAATGAAAAGACCAAACATCAGGTATGAACAAGTCTACTCTCAAGATTTATGCAAAGTCCATGCCAAATTCACTAAGGAGCAGTTAAGAGAGTTCTTAGATATCTGCAAAGAACAAAAAACTATGGCATCTAGTATGAATCCATTCCTAACTCAAGGCTAATTGGATATGCTGACAGTGATTGGGCCGGATAAGTGGATGAAATGAAGGGCGCCTCAGGATATGCATTCACACTAGGTTCAGGAATATCTTCTTATGTTTCAAATAAACAAACAATTGTTGTACAATCATCAGCTGAAGCAGAATATATTGCAACAACCACAACTAAAAATCAAGCTATATGGCTAAAATATATATTAGAATATATCGGCGAGCCACAAAAAGAAGCTACATAAATCTATTGTCACAACAAATCAACTATAACAATGACAAAAAATCCTGTATTTCATGGCAGAACATAACATATCAGTATTAAATATCATTTTATTAGAAAATCTAAGGCCAATCAAGAAATTAAACAAGTGCTACAACACTGAAGAACAACTAGGAGAATACTCAAAAGGAACTTCCAAAAGGAAAGTGTGAACTGTTATGCAATAAGATTGGAGTGATTGAAATTCACATCAAGTATGAGTGATAAGATTGATGTTATTTCTCTAATATTCTACAATATTCTATCTTTTCTTAAGTAGAAAATTCTAGGATATTTGTATTAAATGACAATACTCTAGAATATTTAAAAAGGAAGAATCTAAAGTATATATTTTCTACAAAGAATTGTAAGAGTTCAAAAGATTCTAAATTTAGTCTTTCATGCCTATAAATAGCCATAAATTGTTGTCATGTGAGCTCAAAAACTACTTAGCAAAGCTTAGTATTAAAATTCTCTCTTCAAAAATTTCCAACAATCCAAATCTCCCTATTCTCTCCAAAAATGTCCAACAAGAAAGAAGTGTAAGGAAAAAAAATGTAATCCATAGTTCCACGTAATATGAGAATTGGCCTTCGTAACTTGATTAACTATTCAAATGATTATGCTCCTAATAGACACAATTTCTTAACACTAGGCATGATGATTATATAAGCAAATTCAGATAAAAAAGAGAAACTCTATGCTAACACTGGAAAGGGTGGAAAATGTTAATTCCATATACCTGAACCCTTCCTTCATATGAGATTAGTGTGCCTCCTTTTACATCAGCTATGGTTTTAGGTGTCACCTGGAGGAATATATGAATAAGAAAATCAGGTCCTTCACTGAGTCCTAACATCACTGATATTTCTTTTTACCTCCATGCAGTACTCATTTTCATTGTTGATCAAATGATTTAGAATCTCTGTTATATTGCAGGACATCATATCGATTAGAAAACCATGTTTTGTTAAATGCAATGTTCAAAAAAAATCATAATATAATTGCAGAAATCATTAAAGCATACTTGTGTCTACTATAGCACCAAGGTTATCTGAGTTGGCAATGAAGACATACTCCTTTCCCTGCACCAAATAAAAAAAAGTTCAAACAGACACATGCATGTCAAATATGGCAGAAATCACTACTTGGGGAGATGCATGCATAAGGATTCATCTTGCACACTTCAAAAGAGCACACCTGAGATAGCAAGGACTCCAGCTTTCCACTGTTCACCAATGATGGGAACACATCACCATGCCCTGGCGGGTACCTTCGAGTTACAGAAATAAACCAAGTTTTATGAATTAAATTTATTGGAAAAGGCCCAAAAAACAGTATTTTTTTTATAACAGAAGGTAGACATTACAATTACCAAGGCATTTGAGGTACTCAATTTTGCCTTTATTTTTTTTTTACACTCAAGTATTTTCATGTATTCTTCACTGAGATTTTGTTATGTGTTAGGATTATATACAATAGTTTAGGGTTTGCATGTAATCCATTTAGTTCAGTCAAGCAAGCTAGCTTGATCAAACTAATTCATCCAACTAACTATGTCAATAAAGGCAAACCAATCAATGTCTTTCGATTTAAGATAACGTTTAAATTCGCAGTGCTAAACACAGTTTGGCCTATTTCTCATTCCAATGCGCAACAAGCTCAAATCTATGTTTTATATCCATGCTTTACCGTGTAACAAATTCCTAATTTACAAAAATAGATTCAAGAAAAAATTAATAAAAATTAAGAGCTTTTGCTGTGAGTTTACATGTTTGCTAATTTAATGGGCCTTTGCAAACCTGGATGTACTCAGTAAGAAGATAAAACTTCTTGGCCTATGAAATAAATTATTAGCGAGCCTCCACTAAGCCCCATAGGAGCTTCCACGAAACCGTAGTAGGTCACCACTATCAATGGCAATTACACACTAGCCAGTTTGAAATTCAATACGGTCCCAGATTCAGCTCCTCCTAACTATTATAGTCAGATTGAAATGATTCTTAGGCCTTTCTATCAATGATATACCATCACTTATTTAAGTTTAGATGATTCAAAATATATAAAAGAGATTCAAAATGTAAATTGCAATATTCAATTTTTGAAATCTCTAAGAAAACTTTGGCTTGGCTATGTGGCTCTACATCGAAATCAATTTCGATCTTGTTGCTCTTCACCCATCTAAAAGATCAGCATGTAAGATCATTGAAATTTGTGCAATTTTATTTTATCATGGTTCACTAAATCTTCTAGAGAAGATTTACAAGTGCTACCTTACCCATAACTAAGGTGAGGGAATGATTACCCTTTAAAGATACGTTAGAGTATTACTCAGGTAAGAAATCCAAGATTGTGAGGAGCATATACGCATGAACATAAACTATGGTAAGTTGAATTACATAAAAATTATTATGTTTTGTTTATTTTTGTACTTTACTTCTTCCCATGTTATTGTTGATCTTGTTTGGAGATATACATTTTCGCTCTATTAAAATAGTATTTGATCTCTTGATTTCTAAATAAAATTTTAAATCATCCAATTCATGTCCATTTCGGACATGGGCAAGCCAACATACCATTTTGTCAAATAGAAACTATAGAAGCATTTCTATTATTAATTGAAAATATAGCATGCCGTATGAAATGAATGGATACAAAAAAACATGACATAATATATTAAAATTTTTCAAAATATGTAGCATATTGTCATCAATAGCCTTATTCAAACTACTCGGGGTTAGCGTCAGGAACCCTTTTTCTCAATTCGACCTTGTTGATTGCTGCATGAGATCTTAAACCTGTTTTGTGCAAAAGCTAAGTAACACATTTTAAAGAAGAAGAAAAAAATAGTACAAAGGAGCCATGAAAATAAGAAAAACAAACATGCATCTTTGAATTTATTATGGCCGAGAAGTCTAGTAAATTGATAAAGAATTGAATGTCAAAAAAAGATAGAATAAGATAATCAAGAACCTCAGCATGCACAAATAGAATAAAAGAGAATACTCGTAATCAAAATCAATAATAATTTCAAACATCAAATCAATAATAAATCAATACAGCAACAACAAAACCTTTATCAATAATAAATCACTAATACAAATAAAAGCAATGAACCCTTATTTATGTAAATAGGTTCACAAACATAAAAGCAAACAATTCGAAATCAAATATAACCCTATCAACTGAAATTTAATCCAAAAAAATGCAAATTCAAAATAAAATCTAAGAATATCCAGTTTAAAATTAGAATAAATATTTAAATATTCTAAAATATTAAATTAATATAAAAATAATTGGCTTGCATTGTATAAATTCACTTGACTAGAAAAGAGTTGCTCTTCGAAAGTTTGTGGGAGGTCACTATGGTGTAGGCAAAATTGGTTGGTTTTGTGGATGAAGATCTCCAAAATAGCTTTTATCCAAAAAAACTCCAAATAGAATGCAAATAAGTAGGAGTTTTAGACGATCAAGTTAAATGAAGCTCTCTGGGTGGCTTACTCAAAGTAGATTAAACCAACGACAACACCAAAGAGTTTTGGTTTCAATGGTTTAAGCCAACAACGAGTCTTTGTAACAATAATCTTAGCATGATAGAGAACACGCAAAAGTTTGGAGGTAGCATGAACTCATGCGGACAATCTCAAAGATAGGTGATACCCGTCTCCACGTGCTACTACACACTGGGGTTCACGCAAGCGCACCTGTCGCATCAATAATATCGAGCTTTAGAGTCTGGAATGTCAATCCCACAAAGAATGAAGTGATTCCAAAATAGGAAAAGTTCTAGCCTACAAATTCTGTTCTTAGTTTGGCATTTAGATTGGGCTAAAGTTCTACAAACTAATCATATAGTATTGCAAGCAATTGTAAAGTTGAAATCCAACTTAACTAAGTGTTGGATTGATGAATATCAGGTTCTAGAAATACAACCCTTATAATGATGTAAGTGGAAAACAGGAAATGTAAAGTGCAAATTGTAAATATGGCTTGTGACAAATAGGAACAACTCTCTTCTTTATCCTCTCCCGAGTGCATAAAGAAGATAGGTTAAAACGACTTTAATTCCTTAAATCCCGTTTTGAACCCATCAAAGAATATTTCCTTAACATTTGCATCTCCCTACAAGGCATAGCCACCTATACCCCATAGTTTAATGTGACTAACCTAGTTGGTTCTATCAATAACTCTCCCGAGTCATTACGATTCACAACATATTTTAACATTTCACTTTGTCAGAATAAAAAGTAAATGAAGATCTGAAGGTTAATCATCACATTCAAAAATTAAAAAATAATTTCACAACACTTAACATTCCTATACATCCTACTTAATCATCAGAAGATAAGGAAAGCTACTCAAGCAATATGAGAGAAACAACACACCAAGTCATTAAAACAAGAGAATTCTACTATCCAAATGTTTACAATAGAAATACAATAATAGAAACACAATAAACTTATATTACTCTCTTTTACAATGACTTGAAGATGTTTCACCATTGCTCCTCCTGACTCCTAGTTGCTGCTCCTGAAAGATCTCCCTATCCACTCCACTAGAAAAAGGAGGAGATACTATAGCAGGCTAACCAACTCACATCAATTCATCAATCTCTCAACACTTAACAACCCTAGCAACCCCGCTTCATAAATCTTTCAACAAAAACATACATAACATATTTATAAACCCAAGTACACAGCATAAAAAACCATTCCACGACCTCCTAGCAACCCCCACGACCTGCTTCCCAAACTGCCAAACTTGCACCAGGCAGTTGTCAGCGCCTAGCCCAGGGGCTAGCACCTAGGCGCCAGGCTCTCGGTTTGCCCAAGGGTTCGGTGCCTAGGTGCCAGTATCGCAGCGCCTAGGCGCCAAGTGGGTGGTTCATAAGAGTCGTCCTCTCGGTTTGACAAGGTTGAGAATGGCGCTTAGGCGCCCAGGGGTCCGGCACGTAGGCGCCAATCTCCTTGTGCTCCTTTTGCTCCAATTTTCCTCTACGTTTCCTTACTTTCAATACATGTTATGTCTGCAAGAAAAACATCAAAATATATTTCTTCAAAGTGCAATCACATCCATAAAAATGTGCAAATAATAAAGAAATAATAGCATTCCTATCTACACATCAAAATCTCCCAAAAAAGGTTACCTATCATCAAGTAACACCAAGGTTTAAATATCACTTTAGTTAACTTATAAGAGTGGGTTTCATAGAAACTACAAACATTTATGCATCAGAAGAATTATAGTGACAAAAATATGATAACGAAAGTAAACTAGTCTAGTCCTAGGGTATAAGAAACTTTGCATCCAACCAAGAAAATATGATTTTCTACTTACTTCCAAAAAGAAATTAACACATGTTAAATAAGGTACATTAGATGGTAAGTAGATAGAACGTAAGCACCCCCTTTTAGAAACTTTGCTAATACTTCCTAAACATAAGTAAGCTTATGAATATAGTGAAGATTCAAATTTTTAAAAAAAATCTAGTGAAGTCAGTTTTTAATAAGGCTTCTCTCCTCAAGCATCTACTCACTTTATAATTTCTTTTCTACTTTTTTTTCTTTTTCTTTAGGATGAACTTTTCAATCCTTAGCACACTTTTATGAGGATTATTATATCTGGTTAGGCCTTATAATAGTTTTGAATTACATTATCATTTCCTCAAAATAAAACACAACATATTCCTCCATTTTTTTAATTTTTTTTTTTAAGTATTTAGGAAGTATTAGTTGAATGTATAATTATATGTTTAAATGCACCTAATTTAACAAATATGTAACATTTTTTTAAAAATTAAGAACGTAAATCATTTTTCTACATGTTGAATTAAACAAATAGCTCAAAAATAGTTTAGCCTAATTTATATAGAGTTCAAAATAAGTAGACTATGTTTTTATTTACTCAAAAATTGTAATAGATCAGAATTTAACCCCACATTTCTTATGTTAATTAAAAGTGGTAATTCAAACTCAATTTACTTAGGAGAAATAAGTTTAAGCTTTAAAAGAATTTTCTTTCCCCCAAACTAAATTTCAAAATATATTCAGCAATTTAAAACATAAATGTAAATGGGAAGAAAATAGTAAAGAAATACTTCATACCAAATGTGTCTATCAACAAGATTAACAGGTATACACAAGAATAAACATGTATGAATTAGCAAGCAAATCTAAACTAAACAAAATACTGAATAAAATTAGCACCAGTAAGTCTGAATATTACAACAGGCAAATAAAATTAGTTTCATAATATAGTACAGACTGATCCAATAAAAGTACAAATAACAATAGCAGCAGCTGAATAAAAATAGCATCTTATACATCCACATAAAAGAAAATAAATATTACTCCCCATCTTCATCTTCCTCATCTTCTTCTTCTTCATCATCTTCATCATCTTCTTCTTCATCATCATCCTCTTTTTCCTCCTCAGAGTCGTCCTCCATCGGCTGGCTATGCTCGTAGGGCTCGTAGGGAGTATACAGAGGGAACTCAATGGGATTCTCTCCTCCAATCCACTAATTCCTCTTGTACATTGCCAGTTGGGCAGTCTGAAAACTAGCAAACTGATCGCATTGGCTTTTGTTTTGTCAATCCATATATATGGTCTGCTAGACCGTAAACCGTCATCGGAATAATAGAAATATCATCCTTAATCTTACACAATCTCTCTGACATAGAAGCTAGACTAGTGGAAGGACGAGACTGGGAATGGGAAGTAGAGGGCTGAGCGGAAGAGGGCTGAGAAGAACTAGCCCCAGAACCAAAAATAGCATGTTTTTCATATAAATTTAAGTTGGTTTTGGAGATAAGCTTCAAAGCTGAAGCTTCTCCTCCCAACTATCAAAAGACACACCTAAATTTTGACATAACAAGAAAATGGTAGAGGGGTGCCCCAAACCAATAGTGGATCCCCCCTTGTGGTATTAACTATAGAATGGTGGATGAGGGACCATATGTCAATAAATTTCCTGGTTTGGATGCAGAAGTTTAAAGAGGCTCTATCGCTTAGATTGGTAGAGGGAAGTAGCCTGGCATAAATGAAGTAGTGCCAAATCTTAGAGGTTGCATTGAGCTTGGATGAAGAAAAATTAATTTTATGATCATTTCCAATTTTCCAAGCCCCTGTCATCTGTTAAGAATCTAATGATCTCATCAGAGAAATTAGAGTAGAAACTGTTAAGGAAATCTCTCAAGAAAAATAAAGCGTTAATACAAGGAGAGTTGTACCTGCTTCTATCTCACATAAACTGACTCATCAGAAGTTTCAAGAATATTAGCACAAAACTCCCTAACAACTGAAATCACAACTAAAACAGAAATGTCACAGAAATTTTCTCAATCTCGACTCACAATCATACTCTCAACAGCACCCCATGGCTTATGAATCCACGTTTCGCAATCAACTTCTTCGATGTCAAAAAGTCGTTGTAACGCTCCTCATCTTTGAAGCTTATAAATTTCTTGTTGTCAAACGAAGATTTTGATTTGCTGACTTTTTTTTAGGAGCCATTGAGATGTAATAAGATGAAAATTACAAGGAATAAGGATTGAAAGTAATGTGGATGCAAACGAGATGCAAATCAAAAGCTAAATTATTTTTTTCCTCAAAAATCTCTAATCCAAGCTCTCTCCCACCAAAATCCGAAAATTCAAAATGAAAATCAAAGGAAAGGAATAAAGGAGTAAAATTTACCTTTTAGATGTAATTTTCACTCACAAGAATCTCTTGGCTCAAGAGAAATTGGAGGAAAAATGGATGCCCTAGATTCACCTCTCTATCGCCGAAGAAGAATAGGGGAAAGAAATTCGCCAAAATGAAGTGAACCGGCCCGGTTTAAGGCTTAATAGCCAACAGCGGGTAGCGGTGCCAAGGCGTCGCTTGCCCATACTAGCGCTTAGGCACCTAAGTGAGTGTCTCCTAGGCGCCCAGACCTAATTTGACATGATCACTTGATTTACAATATTAGTCCCCCTAAGTCTTTAATCACACATAATACCTTATAAATAAAGAAAATAAGGTTACTCATCCTTCTTTTCATCAAATATCTCTTCTCTATTTCATAATCTCCAACGGAATCCTCCTCAATTGTCTATCGGGTGCTTTCATGTTTTTGGTAAGGACCATATATTAGAAATTCAATAAGATTGTTACTTCCAATCCATTGGTTACACCAATATATGTCAACCGATAGGTTAGATAGCTAGTGAAACAGTCGAATTGACTTACAGGTTGTCAATCCTCATGTGCAACCTTGCCAATTAAAATATACACCTTAACCTGCGCAATGTAGGAATCATCCACTAGCCCCTCTACTCTCTAGACACAAAGACCATCTTATAGAAGAATAGGGTCGGAAATAAGAAGTATCGAATTGAGGTGGACCTGTCTCGTGTCTAAACTCAATAAGCCTACTGTATATCCCAACATTCGATTAAGAAGCTATAGAGGATGCAGTTGATCCTTCTATACAAAAAGACATGCAGAGTTCAGGCACATCAAAAAAACCAAGGATAAATGCACTGACCGAAGAGGTATTCCCTCTCAAGTCACACACTCTTAATCATTACACAAACACAAACATGTCAACACAAATTCAAGCACATTACAAAACACTAACATTCAGCCCTACAATACCAGATATATTACTCAGGATGACACAACATCATGATCACATTTATCACAGGACTTTCACCACCTAAGTATGGTTTAAGCCTCTGTCCATTCACTTTAAACATTGTACCACTCTTAGGATCTTTAATATCAATAGCCCCAAAAGGATAAATCTTTACTACAGTAAATGGTCCTGACCACCTGAACTAAAGTACTCCTGAAAATAATTTCAATCATGTATTGTATGATAAAACATCAAGTCTATGTTCAAAATTTTTCCTAAGAATCGTTTAACATGTCATTTATTCATTTTTTTTTATAAATTTTCGCATTTTCATAAGATTCTTGTCTAATCTCCTCAAGTTTATTTAACTGTAGCAACTTTTTTCACCAGCTTTCTTCGTATTATAATTGAACACTTTAACAGCCCAATATGTTTTGTGCTTCAATTCAACTGACAAGTGACTAGCTTTGCCAAATCAGAGTAATTGCAGGCAATCATATATTTTTTAATAAACAGTTTTATAAGCTCATAAAACACCATTAAGTCTTAAAGACCAATCCTTTCTGCTATGATTGATAATTTTCTCCAAAATTATTTTTATCTCTCTATTGACACTTCTGCTAATCCACTCATCTGTGGATGATATGTTGTTGATATCTTGTGATTTATATCATACTTTACAACTAATGTCTCAATTCTTCTATTCCTGAAATAACTTCTCCCATCACTAATGATCATTCTAGGCATATCATATCTGTTAAATATAATCTTTTTCAAAAATTTGAATACACTTTGTGCTTCACAATTTGGCAGGGTCATAGCCTCTATCCACTTTGAGACAGTCTACGACTATCATAATATACAAATTTTCTACGAAGGTACAAAGGATCCCATGAAGTCTAAACCCCAAAAATCAAAAATCTCAATAATCAAAGTAAAATTCAGAGGTATTTTATCTCGCTTAGAAATATTGTCTACTTTTTAGAATCTATCACAAATTTTGATATATTTATTTACATCCTTATATAGAGTATGTCAATAAAATTGAGATTGTAAAACCTTAGCAACATTTTTATAAACTCCAAAATGTTCCTCAAATTCGGAATTATGACATTTTCTAATAACTTTTTGGGTCTCTTCTATGGGTAAATAACTCCTAATTATCTGGTCTTTACACTTCCAATATAGGTATAGGTCATCCCAAAAATAATATCAAACATCATGAACAATTTTTTTCGTTGATAGCATGTCAGATCATAGGAATATCACTGACTATGTAATTCACTATGTCAAAATACTACGAAATTTTTCATTTTGTAACAATAAAAAGTTGCTCATCAAGAAAATTTTCATTGATATCTTCATCAATTGCACATGAATTTCCCTGATTCAATCTGGATAAAGGATCTGCTATCTGATTCACAGTACCTTTCTTATCTACTATTTTGATATCGAACTCTTGTAGTAACAGAACCCATCCGATCAACCTTGATTTGACATCTTTTTTCAATTTCAGAGATCGAATATCAGAATGATCGGTATGAACAATACACTTGATATCAATCAAATATAGTCTAAATTTATCAAAAGTATATACTATAGCGAGCAACTTCTTTTCAATAGTGGTATAATTAATTTAAGTTCCATTATGGCTCTTACTAGCATAGTATATAGCTCGAAATATTTTGTCGTGCTTTTGTCCTAAAGTTACTCTTATAGTGTAGTCACTCGCATCACACATTAATTTGAATGGACTCCCCCAATCAGATGAGATAATGATAGAAGCAATGATTAACTTTTTTAAAGTGTTGAGAGCAGCTAAGCAATTCTGATTAAAGTTAAATAGAACATCCTTTTTCCAATAGATGGCATAAAGGTTTGGCTATTTTTAAAAAAATCTTTAATACATCATAGATAAAATCCAGCATATTCCAAAAAACTTCTAACTCCCCCACTGAAGTAAGGGGGGCAATTTTTCAATAACATGAATTTTTGCTACATCTACCGCACACCTCTCTCAGAAATTGTGTCTAAACACAATTCCTTTTGAGGTCATAAATTGACACTTTTTTTCAATTAATGAAGAGGTTTCAACCACATAATTGTTCTTCTAACCTCATCTAAGTTCTTATTTAGACCCAATAGGAACTTGATCATCCTCTTCTTCTTCACTTTAGTTGTATACAATATAACATTTTAAGGGCTTTCACACATAAGTATCATATATATATCTAATTGTAATCAGTACTTTGTGAGTGTGTGAAAGTATTGAGTCACACTAAACTCTTCATGTCAGAGTTCGTGCAGCTTCGCCTTAGTCTCAAACAATTTTGTAAAATTTTCTATATTAGAATAAGTCTCACCAGATGCTTCCTAAATCTCCTTTATTGTCTTATAAAGCAAGAAAATTTCTCCAATCTATGTGATCTTAGAATTGATCAACCAAGACATAACCAGATGATCTTGAATCTTTTAGGAGCAATGGTTATGATCAGTGAACTCATGATTTGTACCCTCTTTTGGATGTTCTTTTTTTTATAAGCACAAATTGAGACCATTATGGCCATTGGGTTAATAATTTGTGATAAAATATGAGCATTATGAGGCTATTTTAGCATAATTCATGGCCTTTATCCAGAAATAACCTTCAGAGTAGAGCTAGACATTATCATTCTATACTTTGTCATAAGCCCTATGCACGTGATGTGGGAGCTTTTATGAGATCCCTGCTACAATGCAGTGACTCCCGCTACAGGAGCCGAATGAAGCGCGTGTACCGGCTCACGCGAACGGCGCAAAGCTGAATAGAACGACACATTTTTTATTCATTTCCAATTTTTAGTGAGTTTCTCCTTTTCCTTTTATTCCTTTCTAATCATTTCCTATATATGTGTTGTAAGTTTAGATAGTAGTTTATAGCGTGACTTTGTTCAAAAGAGTCGTCAACATCTGTTTCTCCCTTTAAGAGTTGTATATGAGGGATTGGGTGGTGCTCCGATTGTATCTCTCATGAGGTGGTGATTATCTACCCTTATCCTCTTCCGCATCCTCCAACATCACTCTTGAATTCCCCTTCCTTGTTGCAACTGCCCAGAACAACATTTTTTGGCTTTTTTTCTATAGCTTATGTTTTCCATCCGCCTTCCCCGCTTCTTGGCTACTGTTCCAGCAGCTCATATTCAGTTCCTTTTCCTCTTCATTGTTGTTCCATCCACGAGAAACGCCCCTTTGTAATCTTGGTTGCTATTCCAGCCAATCTGACCCAATTCACTACCACCTACCCACTGTCCCAGCCCCTCCCACTTGTTAACATCGCCGTTCTGGCCTTCTATCTTCGCTACCACTGTTGTTCCAGTCCCCCCCTTTTGTATACATAATCCCGAACAGCCGTGTGATATACAATATATGCTTCGTACTTGCTGTCCAAAACCCAAAAAACTATTGCATTGTTGTTTTCTGCTGGTCAAACACCTCATCCACCATCCCGCTAACTTCCACCGCTCATCGATCGCCACCAACACCCCAACATCTACCATAATTTGAGATGGATTGTTGAAACATTTGTTATTTTCTTTTGAAGTGTGTCATTTTGATCGCTTATTAACTTTATTAGTAATAATGATTGTTTGTCTATTGTTGTTTGAATTAACTCTGGTATCAACATGTTTAGAGTTAAAAAAGCTTCCTAGTTGATGTACCGCAAGCTGCAAACTCATGGTTGTCGCTTGCTTGAGCGATGAGTGACTAGAAGGACTGAAAGGTTGCGAAGGACCAAACCAAGAGGGATGATTGGAAGGTCGACCGGTTTCTTACGCCTCCTCTATCTGCTTGGGAAGGTCCGGTAAAGTTGCAAGAAGAAGGTTTCGCAAGCTAGCTAACGGCGATCTGCAAGGAAGAAAGTTCGTGTTGGGAAACTCCTATAGGGTACGAAAGATCTGTGGTTGTAAGAGATCTGCGTTGTGGGTAGGGCTGTCAAAAAAGCTCGTTGTTCACGAACAGTTCGTGTTTGATTCGTTAGAGAGTTCATGTTCGATTCGTTTGATAAGTAAACGAGACGAACACGAACATTTTTTTTGTTCGGTTTGTTAAACGAACCAAGCACGAACAGTGATGCGTTCGTTCATGTTTGATTGTTTGAATTATAAAAAAAAATTAAAATAATATATATAAAAAATTTATGATATATTAAAAATAATTATATACTCAAAAAATTTGACATATTTTAAAAATTAAATCATGTAAATTATAATGTACAATAAATAATTAATAATAATATATTTATATACTATACTAGCAATATAGATATTATATATTTAAATAATATAAGGTATATAATTAACATAATATATTATATAGATTATTTTTATATATTAATATATACAAACAATGAAATAAATGTAAAAAGCCTTATTACCCAGACGGAAGCCCTAACCCCTTCACCCGTGTTCGTTCTTTCCCTCTCGAAAGCATGCCGCTCTTTCTCCTCTCTCGAAAGCTTAGTTTGGGTTGTTACTTCTTCGCTCAAATTCGTGAAAAGCTTCCTCCCGGTGACTGCGAGAACCCTCCTCTTAAAATCACGAAAAGCTTCTCTCGGCGAAATTGCGAAAAGCTTTCTCTCGGTGAAAGCTTAGGGTTGATTGTTTGTGTTCGTTCTCTAATCTCTACCTCAAATTTTCTTCGTTAAAGTGTATTTTTCCTCGACGAGTCGGCGTTGGATCGACCACTCTCGGTATTCTTGCTTTGGTGTTTATTTGCTCGATATTCTTGCTTGGTTGCTTGTAAGGCCACCGAGTCGTCTTCTTCGAGAATATTTTCTGTAATATTTCATATTTATCTTCAGGTTTGTCTCTTAGCTTAAATTTTCAGAAATTTTTTTAGGTTTATTTAATTTTTTTGAGTGAAACCTAGATTTTGAAATTTTTGGGATGAAATCCAGATATGTTTATCTTCATATTGATTGTAGATCTGCTTTTTTTTGTGAGCACTACGCTCTATTTGGGATCTTGGGAGTGAAATCTAGATACATGACTAATGTTAATTATTTTGGCATTACGTGTTTCATTGGTTTACGTATTCTTCCTCGATATGGGATTGTGATTGAATGAAGGGGCAAGAATGGCAAGGATATCCTGATACAAATTTGATCACCATGAGCATTAGATTTATTTCGAGATGGGTGCAATAAAAAATTACTGATTATATAAAATATATATAAAGGTGCATGAGTTTCAATTTATATCNATTGGTTTACGTATTCTTCCTCGATATGGGATTGTGATTGAATGAAGGGGCAAGAATGGCAAGGATATCCTGGTACAAATTTGATCACCATGAGCATTAGATTTATTTCGAGATGGGTGCAATAAAAAATTATTGATTATATAAAATATATATAAAGGTGCATGAGTTTCAAATTTTATATGTAATTTCGTCTCATGATGGTTTTTGTTTGAAAGGTAGTTTGATACCTTTCGGTATCATGATAAACTTTGATTGTTATTAAGTGTTAGGGTGATCCATAAGAAATGCCATGTAAATTTTAGGGTGTTGTTATGGTGCGTCATTCTGTTTCTAGAACTTTTTTTGCTTCTCTGCATATAAAGAGTCTTCCATGATGGTTATTTTGTTGTATTACTATTAATACAGAACAAAGCATTACAAATGTTTTGTTATTATAACAACTTTCCCTCAAATGGCTTTTACTTCTAAACGATGGGGAATTTAGTACAACGAATAAGCATGCATCATGACACAGCTTGAGTATATGCTTTATTTTTTCCTTTTTCTTTATTGAGTGCATCCAACCTTAACTACAACTCGTTATTGTAGGAGATGACATTGCTTATGAGCAATATCTTATCCATCTAATGAGCATAGAAGCATTACTTTTAAACAATGCGGCCCAGATTTGCATTAGCTCTTGAATAATTTAGAGAAACCTTCTTGTTCTTTCTTCTGTTAGAGACTTCTTCATAAGATTATTCCTATTGATAGTATTTTAAAGTTTAAAGGTATCAAATTGGTTTCTAGTTGCTATCTTTGTAATATGCAGGAAGCAGAGCTTGAGCACTTGTTTTGCAATTGCTCTTATAGCAGAAATGTTTGGCTTCTTGTTCTTTCCCTTTTAAATTTTCAGTGGAATTGGAATTTTGTGCATTCTATTAGTGATTTGTTTCAATTTTGAACAAGAAAAGGTGGTCATTTCTATGCCGCTATGCCTATCATTATTAATTGGTTTATTTGGACCGTTGGGAAAGATATCAAGCATTTTGAAAAGATCATCAATTGCTCTAAGAGCAGAAACGTATTTAATTGCTCTTATAGCAGAAATGTATTTGGACTGTTTTGCAATTGCTCTTATAGCAAAAATGTATTTAATTGCATAAAAAATTATATTGGTAAAATTATTGGATTTGGTAAGTTCAAAGTTCCTGTTAGCTTGGAGTTGGTGAATCTGTTTCATTTGTTCCGAGTGCCTATTGATAAACATGTCAGGAAGCAGGAGGTTTTTGTTACTTAGCATAAACCGAATGATGGGTTTAAGATTAATAGTGATGTGAGTTGGAAGTAGGGGCTTTTGGATTCAAGTTTTTCTCTCTTCTCCTACTAATAATAAAAGAGCTGCAGGTTGTGGCCCCAGCTCAACTATGAGGAGATTCAGTCAAGGCAACTAATGCTTCAAGTGGAGTAAAGGAAAATCATTCCCCTGCTTCCAATCAAGTAAAGCACTGTTTAATTTCTGTTTGAGGAGCTAGAGAGCTTGTAAGTAAACCAATCAAGTAAGGCATCTGCAGTAGTGGTCATGTAATCCTTGCACAAAGTCTTAATTAAACTCATTTTACTTCTATTAGTTGCTAAATATTTATGTTCATAATTTATTGCATTATTTGCAATTATAGTTATCTGATATTTGCAGATGCCTATGTTGATATGATTTTGGTTGACGGCATGTCTGCTATGTAATGATTTGCAGGCAGTATTTTTATTTACTTTTAAATCCTGTTCTTATTTTTTTGGTTGACCAGCATGATGTCATTTAAGGTTGTTAAAACACTATGTGCAGCCACTCAAACATTCTACATTAGTGAGGGAAGGAAATGAACCAGATATCTTCTGGAACGTAATTGGAGGGAAGGTTGATTATCCAAAAGAAAAGGTTATCAATGAACATGTTGAAGATCCACATTTATTTGCTTGCATCCTTGACTTTATTAAGGCTTTCATCCCTACACTTTTCTTTTAAAATGTATATCTCCTAGATGCATTATATCACATAAAAAATGTGACTATTTTAACTTTAAAAAAAGTGAACTACACCTTTTTATTCATGAGTAAATTGCCATACATGTAAAAATTAAAGTATAGGTGTTAGACATGTAAATGCATAGGAATTGAGCGATATGTACCTAAATCTTCCTTTTTGAAATGTTTTTTTTAACCGCTGTTTTTTTTTATGGAAGTATACATGAATTTGAAATTTCGTGAGCCCAATATTTTCATGAATCTCATAATATAGGTATGATTCATTGAATATTACATCATGATTTGTATTTTCAAAGAACCTAAGGATGAAGTCCAGATTTATACATGGAAGGATGCCACACTTAGAGAGCTCGCTGATTTGGTATTCATTCAACAACTATCTGTGTTTATGAAGGATTTCTCCATTTTCTTAGTATTTACATATCTAACACCTAAACTTCAATTTTTACATATATGCTTCCTTACCTATGCTTGAAAAGGTCTATTTTACTTTTTAAAAGATAAAATAGTGGGTTTTTTCTAATGTGATATGATAAATTTGGGTTGCATAAATGTAAAATGTATAATTTAGGTGTTAGAAATTTAAACACAGAGAAATTGGATGTTATGTTTGTAAATGCTTCTTATTTTAATCACCTGAGGTTGCTC
This sequence comes from Phalaenopsis hybrid cultivar, assembly GCA_002079205.1. NCBI lineage: Eukaryota > Viridiplantae > Streptophyta > Magnoliopsida > Asparagales > Orchidaceae > Phalaenopsis > Phalaenopsis hybrid cultivar. The sequence goes on along the minus strand of JXCR01032035.1, from coordinate 253,110 downwards.
CTGCAGCTAGGAAAAGAGATGCAAAACTTTCATTTGCATTTGTCTACCCTGACAAGAATGGCTGTTTTGTAGTGAAACCAATAAGAACATCTTATCTAATTTTTTTATTAAGATTTTCAGACATATCACACTCTTAAGTCCTATGCATTGACACATTTTAAACGGTAGATATATTTCTTTTTTTCGCCTCTTACTCTCCCAAGAAGTAATCAAGTTTGGTGAATGATATGATTTGTTTGATTTATTTCTCTTGGATAGCCATGGCAGACTTGCTGAAAGTTTGATGTTTTTGATCATGTATTTGTTATCAACTAATATCAAAGACATGTTTTAATATAGGTTTATGTTTTGGCAATGATTTTTATTATATTCACGGGGGATTATTATATTTGTCTTTAAATTATTTAAGTTTCAATGAGTTTTTTAATGTGTTTTTTACTTTTTTTTTTCTTTTTTTTTCACATATTTCATCTGACAATTGATTAAATTCTAAAACAAGCGAAGAAACCAATCTAGTTGAATTCAGTTGCATGAGCTAGCTACATTTTTGGGGAAATTTATCTAGTTATCACACAATTTTTATGTATTTACATTTCTAACATCTAAAATTTTATTTTTACATTTATAATACTTTGGTTTCATAAGAATATAAATAATTTTGAACAATTCGAACAAATCGAACACTTCGAACGATTCGAACATTTCGAACAATTTGAACAACCCGAACAATTCAAACATTGCAAACAATTCGAACTAATTTCGAACAAATCGAACCGAACACGAACGGTAACTTCACGAAAATTTCGAACACGAGCCTATTTCGAATAAATTAAATTTCAAACGAACCAAACACGAACACTAGCTATGTTCGTTCATGTTCGGTTCGTTTACACCCCGAGCTGTGGGAGATCTACTACAAAGAGGATCCCGTAGGGAGAAACCTGTAGGGGACCGAAATCTTGTAGGGAGACGCTTGTGGAAAGAAATCCAGAGGAACGGAGAGCAGAAACCAGGGAGGAGAAAGGCCTGCAAGAAGCATGGAGGATTAGTGTTGGTCTGCTATTGGAGAGGCTCTGACGGCTAAAATAAGGTATAAGGTTTGCTCCTTAACTCTAATACCATGAAAAAAGGTAGAGAAAATCGAGCTCTTTTATTTTTTTCATTAATCAAATCACAACTCTTCTCCTTATATAAGAAGGAATAGATAGGGCAAGATTAAATACAATAATTACAACTTACAAAAGAAAGCATAACTCAAGAAGGAAAGAAATAAAACATTATAAAAAGAGAATAAAAAAGAGAAACTAAAATAAGAAACTCAGAATTCCACAAAAACGTATGCACGAAATGATGTATTCCACTTTTAAAGAGCAAGTGTAGTGGTATTTTTAAAGTGATATTAAAGATCAGAGTGTAATGCATGTAAAAATGAATGTTTTGTCTTAGAAATGTAAATACATTAACATTGTGTGGTACAAATGTAAATGTCCCATTTGAAAAATGATTGGAGCGACATCTATTAAAGATAAAGTAATTGAAAATAAAGTTGGTGGTTTGAATTTATACAAAGAATAGTAGAAAATACACCAATGAGATAATTAGATAAACTTAATGTCAGATGATTAGGACGGAGAAAATATAAATCAAATTTAATAGAAATAGAATTTATTCAAATTAATTTATGAAGAGAGAGCTTGACATTATATAAGGACGTAAAAATTATTCAAGTTTTTATTACCATTTAAAGCTAAATTTCTAGATCAACAAAATTGGGAATGGGCTTACAAAGTTGAGAAGGTGAAACTAGGCTTCTTAAGTTGTAACCTGTAGAAAGGAGTATGATTACATGTGAGAGGGAATGCAAAGTGGTAGCATAGTGACTTCATGCACAGGGAGAGACATCAAGGTTTGTATTTTCCTCGCTTTAAGGCACAACCAAAATCAAAGGGGGAGATCACGCGAAGGATTATACATGGAGGAAGATTCATTAGCATCACGTTCTTTGAGATTCAACAAGAAAGGAATTCTTCTTCTCAATGGCTTTCTATTGAGAAAGATGNGGGAGAGACATCAAGGTTTGTGTTTTCCTCACTTTAAGGCACAACCAAAATCGAAGGGGGAGATCACGCGAAAGATTATATATGGAGGAAGATTCATTAGCATCACGTTCTTTGAGATTCAACAAGAAAGGAATTCTTCTTCTCAATGGCTTTCTATTGAGAATGATTTACCACAAGGATTTTAATAAAATCTTCTCCATATTTGTTGTTTTTTTCCTAGAGTAGAGGATTTCATTTGTTTCATTATGTCGCTTATTTTGCACTCCTTTGTAGTTGATAGTAGATTGTTATGCCTCCTCACAATATAGATACAGATCATTAATGACTTACCCAAGTAAATTTAGTATTATTTTCTCTTAAATTTGTTTTTTCAAATGATGATCCAGTTGTTCAATTTCGTGCTCTCCAAAAAGGTGACTTTGGCCCCTGCTTCAACGATGAACAAGATTCATAAAGTTGACGACAAATAATCAAGATAATGATGATGATGGGGTTGATATACTCAACAATGTTGATATACAATATGATAATAATTAATTCAATAATAGATAACTCAACAATTCAAAATCTAACAACTAAAAATAATGAGACAGTGTTAAAAATGAAGTATAAACTCTACCCTTCAGAAACTTAATGGGAAGGTATATAATAAATAAATAACCACAAAACTTTTCTATTTCAAAAAGAATAGTTAATATTATTAGGGAACTAGTTAATAAGAAATGCCAAAATATGCAAATGTTTTTATAAAGATGGCTTTTGAAATCTCAAAGGCAACATGAAATATGAAGCCACAGAGCTCAAAGTTATTTATCATAACTTCAATAAAGCTTCCAATAGCATATATTATTCATTTTTGTGCTTGTAAAAATGGTAATTGACCACCACTTACCAACCATCCCTTCCTGTTTCTCCTTTGGTTGGCAGAGGCAGAAAATCATCAATTACCAAGCGAGGATACTGGCTCTGAGGAATAGCACAACATAAAAAGAACAATAAAAAGGTTTACTAAAGTATTCATTACAATATTAAATAAAAAAATAAAAAATCACTTAGTAGAAGGACATCAAGTAAGAAGCTTCATTCAGACCTGATTGAAGGTATGAATTTCAATGTTTGAGTTGGCATATTTCTCAACAATCTTCAGAGCATACAAAAGTTGGTCAGCCCATATCCTATAGGTGTGTAATTCCAATGTGAACGTATCTACTAGACACTCACCTTCAATGTGTCGTCTTGGGTATTAAATGAGTTCATCAAAAGTAAAGGGACATTGCATCCATATTTCTTGTTGAGAGACTGCATGCAAAAAGTACAGTTCGATCCTAGATTTCTAATCAATGGAAATAAAATTATTAGAAAAAAAAGGAATGCTTATTCAGCATAGTTTTACCTCGATCTGAATAACAATGAGATCAAGAAATGTAAATCCATTTCGAACTTCTATGACAGACCTGCAAAAGAAATATCATTCTTATACAACCCAGTAAACATGAGTATCAGTAACTTGTAGAAATGGATGAAATTTCCATCATGCCCAAGTCCTCATAAGGATCTCAAGAAAATGAAATTCAATCACATATCATGTAACTTGAAACACAATCACATATCATGCAACTTGAAACACATAATATCTTAGCAATAGAATGAAGAATAAATTATGAGGTAACTTCTTGCATAGTTTCCATGATTTTATTACTCTTAAAAAGTTGAAAAGAACTTAATTTATAGCTTTGTTTCCCACAAGTACAATGCATCCAAACAAAAAAAAAAATTAAGTCTAATTATATCTGGACAAGGACGAAATAAAAATTCGTTTGATCAGATCCAACAATTTCAATAAGGAACTTACTTAGGGCCAGTACAGCCCATCGTTGTCNTTCGAACTTCTATGACAGACCTGCAAAAGAAATATCATTCTTATACAACCCAGTAAACATGAGTATCAGTAATTTGTAGAAATGGATGAAATTTCCATCATGCCAAGTCCTCATAAGGATCTCAAGAAAATGAAATTCAATCACATATCATGTAACTTGAAACAAAATCACATATCATGCAACTTGAAACACATAATATCTTAGCAACTGAATGAAGAATAAATTTAGAGGTAACTTCTTGCATAGTTTCCATGATTTTATTACTCTAAAAAAGTTGAAAAGAACTTAATTTATAGCTTTGTTTCCCTCAAGTACAATGCATCCAAACAAAAAAAAAATTATGTCTAATTATATCTGGACAAGGACGAAATAAAAATTCGTTTGATCAGATCCAACAATTTCAATAAGGAACTTACTTAGGGCCAGTACAGCCCATCGTTGTACCCAAACCACCATTAAGCTTTAGCACAGCGAGCTTGTCCAGAATCTTCTTAATCGCTTCAAGATCTGCAATACGAAAGCTAAATACACCTGCCGCTAAATAACCAAAACCTCATTACACCTTCCATAGGACAAGACAACAATACCCTCGGGTGGATTAGCCAAGGATTCGTATGGCACGACCACCTCGTCCGTTGGAGTTTGGATCTTACTCCACTCTACATGCTGGGCCTCTCCGCTTCAGTCGAACAACCATGAACATTCAAATTCCAAAATTGCACGAGGAACCGAAAAATTCATAGAAAAAAATAAACGGAGCCCGACATGTACCTCAAATAGCGAGAGACAAGGCTGATGAATCCGGATTTCTCATTCTCACTGGAAAAACAGGTCGGGAAAACCCAAAACAAAGATCAGAGCTCAAAATTGGATACAAAACAAAACATATAATAAAAAAGAACAAATGACGTTCATAGATAGCCACAGCCACCTGATCAGATTGAGACCAGCAACAGCGGTCTGCAACTTCGACATTTTGTCAGTTTCAGAGGCGAAGGCGGCCATCTGAACAAAGCAAAACCGATGTGAAGCGAAGGAGTGTGAATGTGGCGCAGCTGAGGAAAATATATTAGGTCTCAATGGTGGCTATGTGTGGAGTCATATAACATGTGAGGCCCCATTATTGAAGTCCTGATGCATTAGAACTCCCGATCTAATATTTCCTCTCTGTAAATAAGCAAGAAATGACAAATGCTTATATAGTGGAAAACCAATGGAGGTGGGGGATTTACTAAAAATATATGACCACTTATAATAGGTGGACTCATTCAACNAGGTCGGGAAAACCCAAAACAAAGATCAGAGCTCAAAATTGGATACAAAACAAAACATATAATAAAAAAGAAATGACGTTCATAGATAGTCACAGCAACCTGATCAGATTGAGACCAGCAACAGCGGTCTGCAGCTTGGACATCTTGTCAGTTTCAGAGGCGAAGGCGGCCATCGGAACAAAGCAAAACCGATCTGAAGCGGAGTGTGAATGTGGCGCAGCTGAGGAAAATATATCAGGTCTCAATGGTGGCTATGTGTGGCGTCATATAACACGAGACCATTAGAACTCCCAACCTAATATTTCCTCACAGTAAATAATCAAGAAATGGCAAATGCTGATATAGTGGAAAACGAATGGAGGTAGGGGGTTTACTAAAAATATATGACCACTTATAGTAGGTGGACTCATTCAACAAAAAATGATATGCACTATATTTTGATGCATGATTCTGCCTAATTCTGCCTATTATTCTGAAAGCAAAATCTTTTGTGCCAGATAAATCTTAATTTTTTTCTCACACCACAGGGAGAGTTTCGCAGAACTATTTTCTCCACCCCTCTCTCTCAACGAGAAATATTGACTATGGAATCAAAAAATAATGACGAAAAGTTTGAAATAGAAATAAGTTTAGTTGCGTTCAAAATGTCGACATTAATTTACATTTGATTGATTCCTTTTGTACTCTCAATCAATAGTATTATATTACTTTTATGGTGTTTTTTGTGGAGGTAAAGTTATTCTGGTAGTGATATTGTTTTTAGCGGGATTTAATGTTCATGGTGAATTTTTTGTATTGTGATCTTATTTTTGTATTATTGTAGTAGTTTTGTGGGTTAATGAATTTTTTTTATGATTGTACTGAGGTGTGATTGAGCTTTTATTTTGCTTTATGGTAGTATTATTGACTGATGTTATTATGATGTCATTGTGGTATTATTGTGGTATTATTGTGATATTATTATGGTTTTATTTGAGTTGTATTGTGAGGACTCTATGCTGGTATTCTCAACTGGTGTTATTATGATGTTATTGTTGTATTATTGTGGTATTATTGCATTATTAAGTAGTTTTGTGGCGGTTCTATGGTAGTATTCTCAACCAATAAATCTTAAAATCGATTACCAAGTACTCTTAGACTTAGGATTTGAATCTAAGTTATCAAAGATTTTTTTTTTAAATTGTACTATTTTATTTATTGAATTAAAGTATAGAAGTTATATGTTAGTCTCTATCCTAAGTCATATGTTTTTATGTCGTAAAAGTGTCGCTTGAGGACAAATAACATTTAAGCTTGGGAGAATTTTATACAACAAAATAATATGTTATTTTAAGTACATATTTTATGTTTATTTTTAATGATATTGCACTTTAAAAAAGGGTATTTTTCATGTTTTTGTTGCAGACATCAATTTTAGGTATTTTGAGCAAAAGTAACAAAAAAGACGAAATTTGTACGCAAAACAACGAGTTTTGGAATTTTGGCGCATGATGCGCCAGATTGGCACCAGATGCTCCAGATTGGCGCCAGATGTGTCAGATGTGCCAAAACCCAAAACAGTGTAGCCTTCAGCAAACTGGCGCATGATGCATCAGATTAGCACCAGATGCGTCGTTTGACAGAGAGTTGGCACATGATGCGCCAAATTTGGCGCTGGATGCGTCAGGATGACTTTTTGAGGATTAAGGCAGTTCAGGACGAATTTTGCGCCAATTTTCAAAGGGACACTTGTTCTAAACACCCCTTTGAGTGATTCAATGCATCTAAACACTTTGGATGGCTCTTTTATTTGGGGGATATGTCGCTTGAATCAATGGATATGTCTTTTGAATTCAAAAGAGTTGACTTTTGGAAAGAATTTTGGAGGGAAATTTGAATTCTTTTTGGAGGGAGGCAGCTTTTATTAAAAGAGAAGAAAGTCTAGGGCTTGAAGAAGAGAGGAGTTTTGGGCGTGAGGTGTGTGACGTGAAGAAGGAGAGTTAGAGGGAGAGAAAGAAAGTCAAGAGCTTGGAGATTTTCTTCAATGATTGTAAAAGAAGAGTGAAGGTGCGAGATTTCTTCTTCATTGCACTTCTAAGAGAGATTGAGAGTGCTTGTAAAGAGAGAAAAGCTTGGAGAGAACTTCTAGGAGTTTTCTTGGGAAAGATTGTGAGAAAAGTCGTGTCTTTTATTATTTAATTTTGTAAACTTGTTGTTATATATGAAATTTGTGTTTTCTCGTATTCTTCTCATGAATCTTAAGTAGTCTTCTTTATCATTCTCCCTACTTTGAGATATGATTTTGTGAAGAATTGATTTTATTTTATATGATTTTAAATGTCAAAAATTTGTGATGATTTGAACTCCGATCTTCATTTGTTTTTCATTCTGGCCAATTAAAATGTTAAAATGTGTTGAGAAACATATGTTCCGAAAGAGATATAATATCTACAACATTGGGAGAATCACGTTTGATTTCATGGGAGAGTATTTCATTCATGGAATTTGGTACAAATAAATAGGGAAATATACTTTGTTAGATACAGAATTAGAGATTTTAAGATGACAGATTAAAATCTCAATTTGATCCAGTTGATTGGAAACTGATGCGAGATTGTTAGCCCTCAGGGGAGAGAATAGTGGGAGCTCTAGATTTGCAGGTAGTATCCTCCCAGTCTAACCACAAAATTAGGAACCAAACTCTGGATTAATCAATGTTATTTATGCACTCGAAAGAGGTAAGGAATATGATTGCTCTTATTTAACACAAAAAAGTTTAATTTGAACTTTTCGTCACGACATATATATATTCAAATGATTTTAATTTCTTCACAAACCATATACTCATTTTAAAGGGGAATGATGCTTTCTTAAATTTGAACTTTTTGTCATAACATCTTAGTTTTAATTTTTGTAATTTTACTTTTGAAAGTTTAGAATTTGGTTTTGTTGACTTTGTCTTTCAACTGCATTTTAATTAGCTTTCACTTATTTCTTAACATTCAAACTTAGCACTTTANATGTTTTCTTAAATTTGAACTTTTTGTCATAACATCTTAGTTTTAATTTTTGTAATTTTACTTTTGAAAGTTCAGAAATTGGTTTTGTTGACTTTGTCTTTCAACTGCATTTTAATTAGCTTTCACTTATTTCTTAATATTCAAACTTTGCACTTTGCTTTTTGTATTTTTAAAATAGTACTTTACATTATAATCTTACGAACTTATTTACAGGCATTTCCAACTTCTATGTGAAATTGATATTTAGGACAATATTAGAACCTTTTATTCCTTGAGTGATATGTATACTTGCATTATTTTTAAAGGGGATTTTGGTAGTTTAAAGATTATTAAAAGATAAAACTATTTTAATTGAAGTAATTTTGTTGGGATTAATTTGAATATTTACTGTTGTATCTACCGTGTGTATTTTGTAATATTGAAAAATATTTGCAAAACTAGCACATTAAATCCACCTACATCAAAGGGTTGATTTGGGCTTTCGATTTATTTTTTATAGTTTTGAAAATTTATCAAGTGTAATTCTTATGAGATCCTGAATTCATGATGATGAAGTTTATGACACAATATAGAGAAGTATAATTTGATTCATGTTGTTCAATTTAGTGGGAATTGGCTTAAGATAAATTTTGGGTGGATTTTGGACTTTATGGGATTTTCGTGGAAAGTGATTTAGGATTGGTTTGGATTGACTTGAATTTGGACTTTAGGTTTGGAAATTGGGTTTGAACTTGAGGTTAGAAGATTAGAAATGGATTTGGTGAAAATTGGTATTGATTTGGGTCCTTCAAGCATTTAGGGGCAATTTGAAAATTTTGGCCAANTAGCACATTAAATCCACCTACATCAAAGGGTTGATTTGGGCTTTCGATTTATTTTTTATAGTTTTGAAAATTAATCAAGTGTAATTCTTATGAGATCCTGAATTCATGATGATGAAGTTTAGGACACAATATAGAGAACTATAATTTGATTCATGTTGTTCAATTTAGTGGGAATTGGCTTGAGATAAATTTTGGGTGGATTTTGGACTTTATGGGATTTTCGGGGAAAGTGATTTAGGATTGGTTTGGATTGACTTGAATTTGGACTTTAGGTTTGGAAATTGGGTTTGAACTTGAGGTTAGAAGTATTAGAAATGGATTTGGTGAAAATTGGTATTGATTTGGGGCCTTCAAGCATTTAGGGGCAATTTGAAAATTTTGGCCATGGAATTTGGTACAAATAAATAGGGAAATATACTTTGTTGGATGCAGAATTAGAGATTTTAAGATGACAGATTAAAATCTCAATTTGATCCAGTTGATTGGAAACTGATGCGAGATTGTTAGCCCTCATGGGAGAGAATAGTGGGAGATTGCAGTCAGTATCCTCTCAGTCTAACCACAAAATTAGGAACCAAACACTGGATTAATCAATGTTATTTATGCACTCGGAAGAGGTAAAGAATATGATTACTCCTATTTAACACAAAAAAGTTTAATTTCAAATTTTCGTCACGACATATATATATTCAAATGGTTTTAATTTCTTCACAAACCATATACTCATTTTAAAGGGGAATGATGTTTTCTTAAATTTGAACTTTTTGTCATAACATCTTAGTTTTAATTTTTGTAATTTTACTTTTGAAAGTTCAGAAATTGGTTTTGTTGACTTTGTCTTTCAACTGCATTTTAATTAGCTTTCACTTATTTCTTAATATTCAAACTTTGCACTTTGCTTTTTGTATTTTTAAAATAGTACTTTACATTATAATCTTACGAACTTATTTACAGGCATTTCCAACTTCTATGTGAAATCGATATTTAGGACAATATTAGAGCCTTTTATTCCTCGAGTGATATGTATACTTGCATTATTTTTAAAGGGGATTTTGGTAGTTTAAAGATTATTAAAAGATAAAACTATTTTAATTGAAGTAATTTTGTTGGGATTAATTTGAATATTTACTGTTGTATCTACCGTGTGTATTTTGTAATATTGAAAAATATTTGCAAAATTAGCACATTAAATCCACCTACATCAAAGGGTTGATTTGGGCTTTCGATTTATTTTTTATAGTTTTGAAAATTTATCAAGTGTAATTCTTATGAGATCCTGAATTCATGATGATGAAGTTTATGACACAATATAGAGAAGTATAATTTGATTCATGTTGTTCAATTTAGTGGGAATTGGCTTAAGATAAATTTTGGGTGGATTTTGGACTTTATGGGATTTTCGTGGAAAGTGATTTAGGATTGGTTTGGATTGACTTGAATTTGGACTTTAGGTTTGGAAATTGGGTTTGAACTTGAGGTTAGAAGATTAGAAATGGATTTGGTGAAAATTGGTATTGATTTGGGTCCTTCAAGCATTTAGGGGCAATTTGAAAATTTTGGCCAATTTTGGTGAATTTGGGTGCAATTGAGGTCAATGGGTGGTTAGGATTGATTTGGGTGAAGTTTGGTATGATTTTGGAGATTTTTGGCAATTTCTACTAGCTTTGGGAATTTTGGGTAAACATTGGATTTCAGATGGATTTAGGGTTTAGGGTGTTGATCATGCATGTCATGAATAGCCATCTTGGAACCATAAAACACCAAATGAGAACTCATTTTGGATGCTCTACATGTTAGTCTTAACCATTTTAGCCAAAGGCTAAGGGCTTGGGTCCACCTACATGAGCTTAAAAAAGGTGTAAGGAGGTGAGTATCAAGTGTAAGTGATTTTATGGTTTTGGGGTGTGTATAGGTGTGTGTGAAGCCAAACATGACCCACCCATAATCAAAGAGGTTCCCCTAAGGCTTCACATTCCTGTAGAGACTAAATTTGAGCTTTCTCATATTGGTTCCAACCTTTTAAGTGCTAGAGGTCAAAACCACACATGTCAAATTTCAAAAAGAGTAAAAAAGTGGTTAGAATTTCTATAAGTTGGGTCCTTCATCACTAAGCTTCTAGGATAGTCAACAGGAATGCCCTATGGCTAGATCTTAAGATCCTAAAGAAAAGATGACCCTATCAAAAATGAGCTCAACAAATATCCACATATTTGACTCAACTGCAAGAAAAAAAAATAATGAAAATTGTAAGAAATTACAAGAAAGCCTTTAGATGGACATTAGCTGATATCAAAGGTATCAGCCTTTCGATTTGTATGCGTAGAATTTTAATAGAAGAAAATCATAAGCCAAGAGTTTATCCTCAAAAGAGGTTAAATCCTATGATGAAAGATATTGTTAATAAAGAAATTTTAAAATGATTAGATGTTGGAATCATATATCCTATATCAAGCAGTGCTTGGGTTAGTCCAATTCATTGTGTTCCTAAGAAAGAAGAAGAGACTGTAGTTATAAATGAACAAAATGAGCTAATACCAATAAGATAAGTCACTTGTTGGTGAATCTATATTAACTATAGAAAATTAAATTTCACCACCAGGAAAGAACACTTTCCTCTGCTTTTTCTAAACCAAAGATAGGCTGGCATGACAAAAATATTTCTGCTTTTTGGATGGATATCTCAGTTATCGCCAAATTTTTATTGCTCCCGAGGATCAAGTAAAGACAAAATTTACAAGTCCTTATGATACTTTGCTTTCAAAAGAATTTCATTTGGTTTATGTAATGCACTTGCAACATTCTAAAGGTGCATGTTGTCTATTTTTTGTGACTTAATTAAGAAAGGAATAAAAGTATATATGGATGATTTCTCAGTGTTTGGAACCTCATTTGATTCATGTTTAAATAATTTAACAAACGTTCTAAAACGCCGTGAAGAGGTAAATTTAGTTCTAAGATTGGAGAAATGTCAATTTATGGTCACAGAAGAAATTGTGCTTAGACATAAAACTTTTGAAAGTGGTATGGAAGTGGATCTAGTAAAAATACAAATTAATAAACTACCACCTCTTACTACAATGAGAGAGGTTAGAAGTTTCTTAAGACATGCTAGCTTCTACAAGCAATATATTAAAGACTTTTCAAAAATAACTAAGCTTTTGTGTCAACTTTTAGAAAAAGATGCAAAATTTAATTTTTACCAAGAATTCCTAAATGCCTTTGAGTTATTAAATAAAAATTTAATCTTCGCTCCTATTATAGTTTCCCCCGACTGGGGGAGACCATTTGAGTTGATGTGTGATGCGAGTGATTATGCAATTAGAGCAATTTTAGGGCACACATATGAAAAAATTCTTAAAGTTATATACTACATTAATAAAACTCTTAATGAAGCTCAAATTAATTATACCATTACTAAGAAGAAGTCACTAGCAATAGTATATGTCTTTGATAAATTTTGGTCATATCTCATTGGAGCTAAACATATTATAATAACAGATCACTCTGTTATAAGATATTTAATGCAGAAGAAGAACGTAAAACCAAGATACTTAGATGGATCCTTTTAAAGTAGGAATTTGACTTTGAAGTAGTAGATATGAAGGTATCTGATAATCAAGTAATTGATTATTTAACTAGGCTGGAGCATGAAAAATCATTCAAGCTTGAAAATGAAATTAACAAAAATTTTCCTGATGAGAACTTATACACTGTTACTGAGTGGCAAGTACCGTGATATGCCGACAGAGTTAATTTCATCATTAGAGATCTTATATCCTATGGATTGACATACCAACAACATAAGAAATTTGTACGCAATGCAAAGAGTTACTCTTGGGATGGCTCGTATTTATATAAGCAATGTAAGGATCAAGTTATTTGGAGATGTGTACCTTATAAAGAGACCCAAAAAATTATTCAAAAATGTCATGATTTTGATTGTGGGGGATATTTTGGAGTTGATAGAACTACATATAAGATTTTATAATCTGGATTTTATTGGTCTGCTTTATTTAGTGATATTAATACTTATGTAAAAAGATGTGCTCGATGTTCGCGTGTAGGTAATATTCTGATACACAAAAAATATATGCATTTTTATTTTTGGTGATATTGTCTTTTAATGGAAGGTATTTTGATGTTTCTTGTAGGTTGTTGATTTTTAGGACTTAAAGCAAAAATGAAGCAAAAAGGATGGAATTTGGAGTTAAAATGACGTTTTTGAAGAAGTACTTAACACTGACCGCACCGACGGCGCAAAATAACAAAACAACTGATATTCTTACTCAGCGTCGACGGTGCAAAAACTAGCACCAACAACTCCAAAGGCGGTTCAGCCCCCGGTTCTAGAAGGTTCGATGTATTTGGACAATTTTTTACGAGATTTTGGAGGCACCTCTTGGAGAACCGACCTTGGGCTTTATATGGGGTTGAAATTCATCAGAAAAGTGACTCCTTTTAGCCATTCTTTATAATCATTCCACCAAAATATTGGAGTCCATTAGTGATTTTTTTTAAGTTTAGAATTTGTGTGGTGAGATTTAGTGTGAAACTTTCTGTAAGAGTGTTGGAGAAGGAGAAAAGTGAGAGATGCCTTTTTTCTGTATTTCTAAGAAGAGGGATTTTCTTTGAGAAAGAGTTTCAGATAAGTTTTGTTTGTTTATTAGTGTTGTATGAACTTTTTTTATATATAAAATTTGTGTTTTGTTGTGTCATTCTCATAAAGTCTGAGTAGTTCACTCTATCTTTCTCCCTACTCTGAAATATGATGAAATGAAGAGATAATATGATGTGCCAATATTAAAATATAAAATAAATTATGATGATTTTTCAACTCCGAACTTAATTTACCTTCGATTTGGCTAATTGAATTGTTAAAATATGTTGTGAAACATATGATCCGGGAAATTGAGTATGAGTTATACAATAAAGTGAATATCACATTTGATTTCATGGAGAAAAATTTCGTTCATGAAATTAAGTGCAAATAAATAGAGAAATATTCTTTTTTGGGTGTAGAATTGGAGAATATTTATGGCGACAGACTAAAATCTCCAATTTTGTCTTAGTGTTTAAAAAATAAAGCAAGAGTTAGCCTTCAGGTGAAGGGAAGTGAGAGCTCTGGAGTGGGAGCTGGTATCTTCCTAGCCTAGCCACATTAGGGACTAACACTAGGATTAGCCAATGATTTTCTATGCACTGTATCAGGGTAGAGAATTATAATTGCTCCTATTTGGCACAATACATATTATAAACATTTATCTCATCTTATTTCACCAGAACCTCATTGTAGTGGGAATGATGCTTTTTCACATAAGAAATCTTCATTACATAAACATAGCAAATAGATTAGTATTTATTATTTAAACTTTGCATTTATGTTTTGATAATAGTTAAGTACTCTAGTTTTGATAACATCTCAATATTCAAAATTAGTGACAGTGATTTCGTTTGATTTTTTGTAAATTTCCTAGTAAAACTTATATTTACCAATTTACATCTTCCCTGTGGGATGGATATTTAGGGCTTGAATACAAAGTTCTTTATTACTTGATAATGATTTGTATACTTACGTAGAATCCCATTATTAATTGCTCATAATTATATATATTTTACACAACTTACTTTTCTTATGAGGATCAAGTTTTTGGTGCTGTAGTGGTGTCCACTTCATAAATCCTTACATATAAAAAATCAGGATCAAGTTTTTTGCGTCATTGTGTGGGGAAGGTAACAGGTAAATTTAGGTAAATTAAATAGTTTTTATAAATTATCANTATGCAAATGTTTTTATAAAGATGGCTTTTGAAATCTCAAAGGCAACATGAAATATGAAGCCACAGAGCTCATAGTTATTTATCATAACTTCAATAAAGCTTCCAATAGCATATATTATTCATTTTTATGCTAGTAAAAATGGTAATTGACCACCACTTACCAACCATCCCTTCCTGTTTCTCCTTTGGTTGGCAGAGGCAGAAAATCATCAATTACCAAGCGAGGATACTGGCTCTGAGGAATAGCACAACATAAAAAGAACAATAAAAAAGTTTACTAAAGTATTCATTACAATATTCAATTAAANCCAAGCGAGGATACTGGCTCTGAGGAATAGCACAACATAAAAAGAACAATAAAAAAGTTTACTAAAGTATTCGTTACAATATTAAATTAAAAAAAAAAATCACTTAGTAGAAGGACATCAAGTAAGAAGCTTCATTCAGACCTGATTGAAGGTATGAATTTCAATGTTTGAGTTGGCATATTTCTCAACAATCTTCAAAGCATACAAAAGTTGGTCAGCCCATATCCTATAGGTGTGTGATTCCAATATGAACGTATCTACTAGACACTCACCTTCAATGTGTCGTCGTGGGTATTAAATGAGTTCATCAAAAGTAAAGGGACATTGCATCCATATTTCTTGTTGAGAGACTGCATGCAAAAAGTACAGTTCGATCCTAGATTTCTAATCAATGGAAATAAAATTATTAGAAAAAAAAGGAATGCTTATTCAGCATAGTTTTACCTCGATCTGAATAACAATGAGATCAAGAAATGTAAATCCATTTCGAACTTCTATGACAGACCTGCAAAAGAAATATCATTCTTATACAACCCAGTAAACATGAGTATCAGTAACTTGTAGAAATGGATGAAATTTCCATCATGCCCAAGTCCTCATAAGGATCTCAAGAAAATGAAATTCAATCACATATCATGTAACTTGAAACACAATCACATATCATGCAACTTGAAACACATAATATCTTAGCAATTGAATGAAGAATAAATTATGAGGTAACTTCTTGCATAGTTTCCATGATTTTATTACTCTTAAAAAGTTGAAAAGAACTTAATTTATAGCTTTGTTTCCCACAAGTACAATGCATCCAAACAAAAAAAAAAATTAAGTCTAATTATATCTGGACAAGGACGAAATAAAAATTCGTTTGATCAGATCCAACAATTTCAATAAGGAACTTACTTAGGGCCAGTACAGCCCATCGTTGTACCCAAACCACCATTAAGCTTTAGCACAGCGAGCTTGTCCAGAATCTTCTTAATCGCTTCAAGATCTGCAATACGAAAGCTAAATACACCTGCCGCTAAATAACCAAAACCTCATTACACCTTCCATAGGACAAGACAACAATACCCTCGGGTGGATTAGCCAAGGATTCGTATGGCACGACCACCTCGTCCGTTGGAGTTTGGATCTTACTCCACTCTACATGCTGGGCCTCTCCGCTTCAGTCGAACAACCATGAACATTCAAATTCCAAAATTGCACGAGGAACCGAAAAATTCATAGAAAAAAATAAACGGAGCCCGACATGTACCTCAAATAGCGAGAGACAAGGCTGATGAATCCGGATTTCTCATTCTCACTGGAAAAACAGGTCGGGAAAACCCAAAACAAAGATCAGAGCTCAAAATTGGATACAAAACAAAACATATAATAAAAAAGAACAAATGACGTTCATAGATAGCCACAGCCACCTGATCAGATTGAGACCAGCAACAGCGGTCTGCAACTTCGACATTTTGTCAGTTTCAGAGGCGAAGGCGGCCATCTGAACAAAGCAAAACCGATGTGAAGCGAAGGAGTGTGAATGTGGCGCAGCTGAGGAAAATATATTAGGTCTCAATGGTGGCTATGTGTGGAGTCATATAACATGTGAGGCCCCATTATTGAAGTCCTGATGCATTAGAACTCCCGATCTAATATTTCCTCTCTGTAAATAAGCAAGAAATGACAAATGCTTATATAGTGGAAAACCAATGGAGGTGGGGGATTTACTAAAAATATATGACCACTTATAATAGGTGGACTCATTCAACAAAAAATGATATGCACTATATTTTGATGCATGATTCTGCCCAATTCAGCCTATTATTTTGAAAGCAAAATCCTTTGTGTCGAATAAATCTTAATTTTCTTCTCACACCATAGGGACAGTTTCGCAGAACTATTTTCTCAACCCCTCTCTCTCAACGAGAAATATTGATGATGGAATAAAAAAATAATGACGAAAAGTTTGAAATGGAAATGAGTTTAGTTGCGTTCAAAATGTCGACATTAATTTATATTTAATTGATTCCCTTTGTACTCTCAATCAATAGTATTATGTTACTTTTATGGTGTTTTTTGTAATAATTTTTGTGGAGGTAAAGTTATTCTGGTAGTGATATTGTTTTTAGTGGGATTTAATGTTCATGGTGAATTTTTTTTTATTGTGATTATTGTGGTGTTAATGGATTTTTTTATGATTGTACTGAGGTGTGATTGAGCTTTTATTTTGCTTTATGGTAGTATTCTCGACTAATGTTATTATGATGTTATTGTGGTATTATTGTTATATTATTGTGATATTATTGTGGTTTTATTTGAGTTGTATTGTGATGACTCTATGGTGGTATTCTCAACTGGTGTTATTATGGTGTTATTGTTGTATTATTGCGGTATTATTGCATTATTAAGTAGTTTTGTGGCGGTTCTATGGTAGTATTCTCGACTAGTAAATCTTAAAATTGATTACTAAGTACTCTTAGACTTAGGATTTGAATCTAAGTTATTAAAGATTTTTTCTTAAATTGTACTATTTTATTTATTGAATTAAAATATAGAAGTTATATGTTAGTCTCTATCCCAAGTTATATGTTTTTATGTCGTACAAGTGTCACTTGAGAACAAGTAACATTTAAGTTTGGAGGAATTTGATACACCAAAATAACATATTATTTTAAGTACATATTTTATGTTTATTTTTTGTGATATTGCACTTTAAAGAAGGTTATTTTCATGTTTTTGTTGCAGGTATATCAATTTTAGGCATTTGGAGCAAAAGTAGCAAAAAAAAACCAAATTTGGAGGCAAAACAACGAATTTTGTAATTATGGCGCATGATGCGCCAGATTGGCACCAAATGCTCCAGATTGGCGCCAAATGTGCCAGATATGCCAAAACCCAAAACAGTGCAGTCTTCAGCAAACTGACGCATGATGCGCCAGATGCGTCGTTTGACAAAGAGTTGGCACATGATGCGCCAGATTTGGTGCTAGAAGCGTCAGGGATGACTTTTTGAGGATTAAGGCGATACAAGACAAATTTTTGCGCCAATTTTCAAAGGGACACTTGTTCTAAACACCCCTTGGAGTGATTAAATACATTTAGACACTTTGGAAGGTTATTTTATTAAGGGATATGTCGTTTGGATCAGTGGATATGTCTTTTGAATTCAAAAGAATTGACTTTTGGAAAGAATTTTGGATGTAATTATTTTTTTGAGGGAGGCAGCTTTTATTAAAAGAGAAGTAAGTATAGGGCTTGAAGAAGAGAGGAGTTTTGGACGTGAGGTGTGTTACATGAAGAAGTAGAGTTAGAGGGAGAGAGAGAAAGTCAAGAGCTTGGAGATTTTCTTCAAGGACTGTAAGAAGAGAGGGAAGGTGAGAGATTTCTTCTTCATTACACTTCTAAGAGAGAATTGAGAGTGCTTGTAAAGAGAGAAAAGCTTGGAGAGAACTTCTAGGAGTTTTCTTGAGAAGGATTGTGAGAAAAGTTGTGTCTTTTATTATTTTGTTTTGTAAACTTGTTGTTATATATGAAATTCGTATTTTGTCGTATTCTTCTCATGAATTCTGAGTGGTCTTCTTTATTCTTCTCTCTACTATGAGATATGGTTTTGTGAATAATTGATTTTGTTTTATATGGTTTTAAATCTCAAAAATTTGTGATGATTTGAACTCCGATCTTCATTTAATTTTCATTCTAACCAATTAAAATGTTAAAATGTGTTGAGAAACATATGTTCCGAAAGAGATATAATATCTACAACATGAGGAGAATCACATTTGATTTCTTGGGAGAGTATTTCATTCATGGAATTGGGTGCAAATAAATAGGGAAATATACTTTGTTGGATGCAGAATTGGAGATTTTAAGGTGACAGATTAAAATCCCCAATTTGGTCCAGTTGATTGGAAACTGATGTGAGATTGTTAGCCCTCAGGGGAGGGAGTAGTGGGAGCTCTGGAGTGGCAGCCAGTATCCTCCCAGCCTAACCACATATTTAGGGACCAAACTCTAGATTAGCAATGTTCTTTATGCACTCAGAAGAGGTTAAAGAATAGGATTGCTCCTATTTTACACAAAACAGTTATATATATATATATATATATATATATATATATATATATATATATTCAAATGATTTTAATTTCTTCACAAACCATATACTCATTTTAAAGGGGAATGATGTTTTCTTCATTTTGAACTTTCCTTCATAACATCTTAGTTTTAATTTTTGTAATTTTACTTTTGAAAGTTTAGCATTTAGTTTTGTTAGCTTTGTCTTTCAACTGCATTTTAATTAACTTTCACTTATTTCTTAATATTCAAACTTTGCACTTTACTTTTTGTATTTTTAAAATAGTACTTTACATTATAATATTAGGAACTTATTTACAGGAACTTCTATGTGGGATCGATATCTAGGACACTATTAGAGCCTTTTATTCCTTGAGTGATATGTATACTTGCGTTATTTTTAAAGGGGATTTTGGCAGTTTGAAGATTATTAAAAGATAAAAATATTTTAATTGAAGTAATTTTGTTGGGATTAATTTGAATATTTACTGTTGTATCTACCGTGTGTATTTTGTAATATTGAAAAATATTTGCAAAACTAACACATTAAATCCACCTGCATCAAAGGGTTGATTTGGGCTTTTGATTTATTTTTTATAGTTTTAAAAATTAATCAAGTGTAATTCTTATGAAATCATGAATTCATGATGATGAAGTTATGACACAATATGGAGAAATATAATTTGATTAATGTTGTTCAATTTAGTGGGAATTGGCTTGAGGCGAATTTTGGGTGGATTTTGGACTTTATGGGATTTTCGTGGAAAGTGATTTAGGATTGGTTTGGATTGACTTGAATTTGGACTTTAGGTTTAGAAATTGAGTTTAAACTTGAGGTTAGAAGTATTAAAGATGGATTTGGTGAAAATTAGTATTGATTTGGGGCCTTCAAGCATTTAGGGGCAATTTGAAAATTTTGGCAATTTTTGGTGAATTTGGGTGCAATTGAGGTCAATGGTTGGTTAGGATTGATTTGGGTGAAGTTTGGTATGATTTTGGAGATTTTTGGAAATTTCTGCTAGTTTTGGGAATTTTGGGTAAATATTGGATTTCAGATGGATTTAAGGTTTAGGGTGTTGATCATGCATGTCATGAATAGCCATCTTGAAACCATAAGACACCAAATGAGAACTCATTTTGGATGCTCTACATGTTAGTCCTAACCATTTTAGCCAAAGACTAAGGGCTTGGGTCCACCCACATGAGCTTTAAAAATGTGTAAGGAGGTGAGTTTCGAGTGTAAGTGATTTTATGGTTTTTGGGTGTGTATAGGTGTGTGTGAAACCAAACATGAGCCACCCATAGTCAAAGAGGTTCCCCTAAGGCTTCACATTCCTATTGAGACTAAATTTGACCTTTCTCATGTTGGTTCCAACCTTATAAGTGCTAGAGGTCAAAACCACACATGTCAAATTTCAAAAAGAGTAACAAAGTGGTTAGAATTTCTATAAGCTGGGTCCTCCATCACTAAGCTTCTAGGATAGTCAACAAGAAGGTTCTATGGCTAGATCTCCTAAAGAAAAGATGACCCTATCAAAAATGAGCTCAACAAATATCCACATATTTGACTCAACTGCAAGAAAAAAAGNAATTTCTATAAGCTGGGTCCTCCATCACTAAGCTTCTAGGATAGTCAACAAGAAGGTTCTATGGCTAGATCTTAAGATCCTAAAGAAAAGATGACCCTATCAAAAATGAGCTTAACAAAGATCCACATATTTGACTCAACTGCAAGAAAAAAATTAATGGAAATTGTAAGAAATTACAAGAAAGCCTTTAGATGGACATTAGCTGATATCAAAGGTATCAGCCTTTCGATTTGTATGCGTAGAATTTTAATAGAAGAAAATCATAAGCCTAAAGCTTATCCTCAAAAGAGGTTAAATCCTTGATGAAAGATATTGTTAAGAAAGAAATTTTAAAATGATTAGATGTCGGAATCATCTATCCTATATCGAACAGTGCTTGGGTTAGTCCAATTCATTGTGTTCCTAAAAAAGAAGAAAAAACTGTAGTTGTTAATGAACAGAATGATCTGATACTAATAAGACAAGTCACTTGTTGGTGAATCCATANATTATTAAGAAAGAAATTTTAAAATGATTAGATGTCGGAATCATCTATCCTATATCGAACAGTGCTTGGGTTTGTCCAATTCATTGTGTTCCTAAAAAAGAAGAAAAGACTGTAGTTGTTAATGAACGGAATGATCTGATACCAATAAGACAAGTCACTTGTTGGTGAATCTATTTTAACTATAGAAAATTAAATTTCACCACTAGGAAAGAAAACTTTCCTCTGCTTTTTCTGAACCAAAGATAGACTAGCATGACAAAAATATTTTTGCTTTTTGGACGGATATATCAGTTATCGCCAAATTCCTATTGCTCCCGAGGATCAAGAAAAGACAAAATTTACAAGTCCTTATGATACTTTTGCTTTCAAAAGAATGTNAGAAAATTAAATTTCACCACTAGGAAAGAAAACTTTCCTCTGCTTTTTCTGAACCAAAGATAGACTAGCATGGCAAAAATATTTTTGCTTTTTGGACGGATATATCAGTTATCGCCAAATTCCTATTGCTCCTGAGGATCAAGAAAAGAAAAAATTTACAAGTCCTTATGATACTTTTGCTTTCAAAAGAATGCNGAGATTTCAATTTCGATGACCGACAGCTTCTTACGGGCAAACCCCACACCAAAAATAGTGCCGACAAGCATGTGTTCTAGTAAGATTCTGGCTTGGAATTCGTGTTGATAGCATCACCACCATCATTGATTCTACCATTGTTACTCCAAAGTCCGTAAGAAGTTGACCAGTTAAGTCACGACTAGGTCTGAGGATACCACCTACCACTATTCAAGAAAACTTCCTAAAGAGGGATAAAGGGAAGTGACCCGTTATCAGTGTACTTGGTCTGCCCCACGGAGAGCATACTTCTCTTCGACATACCGATGCCTCCTCTAAGAGACTCCATCTTAAAGCATCGACATTGATGAAAAGAGTGTGGTCACCCAAGGGTGTTGCACCGGTATATTCTGATGAGCCTGTGGTCCATTTTTATGGAATGAAGCATATGTTTGACGTGTCAGAGGTTGTTATCGCCATTGTTACAAAGGCCATCATACAATAGGATGATATTCAAGAAAGACCTCCAGATCTTGGAGAAAGCAATGAAAGAAAAGGTAGAGAGGCTCAGAGCCAAGATTGCAGAATTAGCTAAGGAGTGAGGAGTAGGTGTTGATAATGATGAAGATTTTGATTTCGCAGATTATCTCGATGAGAAGTTTGTGGATATTAATGTCATTGAAACTAGGGCTGCTACTTCTGTGCACGATGCTCCACTTTTTGGTGAGGAGAACACCACAGATGACGTGTGAAGGGCCATCCAACTAAGAGATGAACAGAACATACGCATGGAGAAAAGGATGAAAGAGATGGCCGCCACCATAACTGTCATGACTACAGTGCACGGGCAGTCTCAGTCACAACAATTAGCTTCACCAGAGGTTAATCTGCCCGAAGCTGTGCATATTACATACGATAAAAGGGAGGTCATTTTTGTTAGTGAGCAAATTATAAAAGAAAGATTCAGTCCAAAATTTGGTACCATAGAAAGACAACAAGCAGATGGTCGAATAACAAGTGAGGGAGGCCTTAGCTTAGTCTAAGAGTGGTGCATCAATTTCAAAGGGTAGACCTCACCCAGAGGAATTTGATGTCGTGCCTTACCCTCAGGGCTTTGTGTCACCGAACTTTAAGTCATTTGATGGAACCAAAAATCCTCGTTAGCATATAGCCCACATCAGAGCTAGTTGTTGTAATGCTGGAAGCAATGAAGCATTCTTGTTCCACTAATTCATCAGTAGTTATCAGGGATAGTCGTTGGCTGGTATGTCGATTTGCCCAATGGATCAGTAAAGACATTTGTCAAGTTGGAACACTTCTTTGTGAAGAGGTTTGCAGGAGTGCAACATCATGTCACCACAAGAGATCTTGTAGTGGAATCACAAAAGCCTAACGTGACCTTGGTTGCCTATATTTTGAGGTCAAAAAACTTGAGCATGAAGAGTGAACCCTAGCTATAGGAACATCATTTGATTGAGATTCCACTCAAAAGCATCCATGGAACGGTAACTTTCTTGCTCATAAGACTCACAATCAATTTGTTCGAGAAACTACTCAATAAGGATAATAGCTTATAGAAGGAGTTTAATCATATGGAGTCCTAGGAAAAGACTGAAAAGTCCAAAGCAGTCAAGATATTTGAGAAGAAATCTAGGACAGTAGTGATACACCAAAAAAAATGTTGTTTTAGGTATATATTTTATGCTTATTTTTGGTGATATTGCACTTTAAAGAAGGGTATTTTCATATCTCTATTGTAGGTATATCAATTTTAGTCATTTGGAGCAAAAGTAGAAAAAATGATGAAATTTGGAGCCAAAACAACAAATTTTGGGAATTTTGGCGCATGATGAGCCAGATTGGTGCTAGAAAGGCCATTTTATAAAGAGATGGGGCATGATGCACTAGATTGGCGCCAAAAGTGACATTTGACAGAGAGATGGTGCCAAAATGTGCCAGAGTTGGCACCTGAAGAGCCAAAACCCAGAACATTGTTGTCTTAAGTAAGTTGGTGCTTGATGTACCAGAACTAGAGCTAGATGTGCCAGGGATGAATTTTTGAGAATTAAGGCTATTCGGGATGAATTTTGTGAAAATTTTGAAAGGGATATTTTTTCTAAACATCCCTTGGAGTGATTCAATGCATTTAAACACTTTAAAAGGTTCTTTTATGAAAAGATATGTCTCTTGGATCAATGGACATGTCTTTTGAAATCAAAAGGGTTGACTTTTGGACGGAATTTTGGAAGGAATTTTGAACTCTTTTTGGAGGGAAGCAACCTTTAATAAAATAGAGATTTTGGAGAATTTGTAAGTGTGGCGTGTAAGGGGCGAACAAAACATTTTGAGAGAAAGAGAGAAAGTCAAGGGCTTGGAGATTTTCTTCAAGAATTATAATAGGAGAGGGAAGGTGAGAGAGTTGTTCTTCATTACATTTCAGAGAGAGAATTGAGAGTTCTTGTAAAGAGAGAAAGACTTGAACAAAAGTTCTAGTGATTTTCTTGAGAAGTATGGTGAGATAAGTGTTGAATTCAATTTTTGTTGAGGTTTAGTTTTTCCTCTTTAGTAGCCTAGGGTCTAGCCAGAGGACTTTTCCTATTGACTATTCCTAGAAAACTAGACATTGATCCCTCACCACTAGAAATTCCAAACCCTTCTCCAATCAACTTCAAGTTCCACATATTTCTCTCAACTCTAAATACTTGTAGGTGGGATCACTATGGGGGAAACTCAAGATGAGTCACCCTTAGGATTGCTGGACCTTAGGGTTGACATTGGGTGTTGGTATGGAGCTAAGGTTATCACTACACTCATCTACACTCATCTACACTCACAATCACTCGCAACCATGAACTCAAAATTTCTAGTCTAGATCCCTTGATCTTTTGCGATACTCATGTAGATGGTCCCCAAACCTACTAGCCCTAGAGCTATGGTTTAGCTAAGACCACTATGTAGAGGACCCAAAATGGGATTTCCATTGGTCCATGACTTATTGTTTATGATTGGTACCTCAACTCTATCAAAATACCCATCTTGGCCGGTTACCCCTATAGCACTCCCAAATTACCAAAATACCCCTCTTGAGCTAAAAATCTCAAAAATTCCAAAAATTATCAAAAACCCCCAATAAATCCCAAATAATCCCAATTTCATTTATCTCAACTACCAAATAACCCAATTTGGCCAATTTGACCATCTTTAGCCAAAACCCCCAAATTGCCCTTAAAGACCCAAATTTCCCCAAATCCAACTCAAATTTCCACAAATTTGATCTCAATTGACCTTAATTCAATTCCTAAGCTCAAATTCACTTTTGATATGACCAAAATAAACCAAATCCAAGCTCAATTGGTCCATGATTTGAGCCCAATTTTGATTTGGGTCAAAACCCCAATTTTGACCATATGACCTAATCTCACCAAATTGAACCCATGGCCTAGTCAATTGGCCTCAATTGATGTTGAAATATCTTTAAAACATTCATATACATCAAATCAACCATCAATTAGCCTTGTTGAAGCCTCAAATCCATTTGATTTTGGCCTAAATCCAAAATTCCCAAATTTAGCCCCAAATTTCACCAAATTGATTGCCTTTACTTCCAAATTGGCATCCAATTCATGTTGAAAACTCTTCATGAGGTCCCTTTTGACCATTTACAACAATCAATTTGGTCTTAGCCCAATGCTAACCTAAGCTAGACCCAAGCCTAGCCCAACATGGCCAAATTGTACTGCTTGGGTCGTCTCCAACCTCTAAACTGTGACCTAGAATTTCACATTGTGCGTGTTAGAGAATATTTTGGAGGCCAAAGATCTTAGATTTCATCTTCTCTTGGTAATAGCTTCACTTTAACCAATATATTTTTTATTTTTACCATGGATTTTTCAGGGGAGAGTTCAACATGATATAGCTTTTGAGGAAGCTATGGTTAGGTATCTTAGGGGTGAACACAATGTGGAATTTTCAACTTGCCCTAGCTTCACTCCTTGTGCACCTATTCATGATGATGAAGAAGAATAAGATGATGATGATGATGAGGAAGGCGATGAGGACTGATATTCTTAGAAGTTTAGTTTTTTTTTGTTTGTTTGTCTGTTATTTTTTATTATGTCATTATTTGATGTCATTTGAAACGATTGTGGTAAAAGTTTTCATTCTATGTTGTAGACCTATATTGTAATAGTAACAATAGATTTTTAATTTTTCTACATTTTTAGTATTTCAGTTTTTATTTCTATTTTAAATTTTCAGCAAATCCCTTACAATACATTAGGTTTCATTTAATGCTTTAAAGCCTGTATGTATTTTTAAAGTTAGTACATACAGTTTTCCAGAGCCCAGTTTCATACTAAAAAATCCCCTACAAGATAGTTTTTATTTTTATGCATTTAATTTTTTTTTTCAACAACTAAATTTTTTACTAACACATTTTTAAATTAGAAAAATTTCTTTTAAAAAAAGAGAAGTAAACTAAATTTTTTTTGTCCTTAATTAATTTTAGTTTTAAAATTATTTAACATGACCTGGGATATTAAGATTTAACTTTAAATGAACATACTTTTTTTTGGTAAAGGGAGCTTGATTCGGCTCCCTGCATGTTAATTAGAAGGAAAATTACAAAATTACTTGTTTGGGAAGGGTCCCCAATCTAGAAATCCAAAATACAATGTTACTCACTCATAAAGGGATAGGCCAACCACAAAATAGACCCTCCATACAACAAAATGGAATATATATATATAACTCATGGAGGTGGCGGCGCTGGATGCTCTGCTAGGGGTTCACTCAAGGAAGCTCCTCTCTACTGTTTGGTAGGTTGGTGGTGGAAGTGTGTTCCATGCTTGGTGGGAACTCATCTGGATCCATGTAGCTTATGGATTACTACTTGGGTTCTCTTCTTTCTGCTTTCTCTGGCTTCCCGAGCTTTGTATTTTAAATTTTGGAAGCACTGTTCCATTAGGCTAGGGATTTCTACTCCCTGCCTCTCTGTTTTTTTTTCCTATTTCTCTTTCTGGTTTTCTCTGCTAAATTTTTTACATCTCCACATCTGTGAAGCTGCTTTTGTTTCTAAAGTTTGGGGGTCACTTCCTTGGAGTTCCTACTTTTACTGTTTCATTGCCAGCTTGGGAGGGAGTTTCTGTTGTTTGCAGAGCTCTCTATATGGCTAACCCTATAGATCTTGGAACTAATATTCAGTGGGTCAAGGCCACTTTTGCTGATGTTGTGGGGGAAAAGCTCTGATTTTCAAAATGATGTTGAACATATGGTTTTCCCTAGTTCTTACCATGATGGAGTTGGGGATAGTGACTTTCCTTTTATTAAATAACTTAGTAGAAAGGCTAGTAAACCTGCTGCCATTTTCTAAGATGCTGATATTTCATCCCTATCTTCTTATTTCAAATTTACACTCATTGGTAAATTTCAATATGGGCATCCCAATATAGAGGCTGTGAGAAAACACTTTGAATATTTAAAGCTGTTAAGTGATTGGAAAGTTGGTTTAGTGGATAGAAGACATATGTTTATTCATCTATCTAGGGAGGAGGACTATGCAAGACTGTTCTCTAAATAGATTATGTATATGTAAGGCATGGCTATGAATATTCTAAAATGGTCCCTATATTTTGACCCAAACCAGAAGCCACCCATTGTCCCTATTTGGTTTAAGTTGCCTGGACTGAACCTTCATTTTTTCCACCACCAGCTTCTGTTTACCTTTGGTACTACTCTGGGCAGACCACTTAAACTTGATGTCCCAACCTACAATCTGTTCAGACCCTCACTTGCAAGGATTTTGGTGGAGAGAGACATAACATTACCTGAGGTAGATGAAATATGGTTGGGCACTACACATAATGGCTATTGACAAAAGATTGCTATGGAAGAAAGGCCTTACTATTGTACTCACTACAAAATGTTTGGCCATACTAATGAAAGATGCTTTAGGTTATATCCAAATATCAAGGAAAAAGGTTCCCCAATGGATGTTGAACCTGAACCTCTACTAGAGGCTCCTCCCCACAGTGAAAAAATTTTACCTCCTCAACCTTTTGTCTTTGAACCAGAAAAAAAGAATGGATGCCCCCTCTTCAAGAAAAGCTCCTCATCATCCTATATTAGTTGGTTTTGAACTGCTGTTGGAAGCTAATTTTCATTTTTGCAGATCCAGTGGCAGTTCCTTCTATGCAATAGCAACAGTCACTAATCATTCCTGAGGTACAGGCAAAAAGAACTCCCTTTATACAACTTGAAAGTCATCCTCTTAGGGAGGGGTTTTCACCCTATCTTCTTGATACTAATAATGTTACATTGGTAGAAGAGGCAGTAGAACATATTGATGTTCTCTCCCATTTCGCCAGAGCCCCTTCTGACCCTCTTCCTGATTTTCCCAATATGAATCACTGAATATCAATACAATTGAGAACATACAAGCTGAGTTAGAAGAAGGATGGCAGCTGCAAAGAACTAGAAAGAAGAAAAAGAATGTCATGGTTGACCCTCCTACAAATGACTTAATCATTGAAGCAAGCAATTCCTACTCTTCTAGAAGGAACTCCCTCACTAGGATCACTGGAGGGAAAGCTAAAATATCTCACCATGATTAATCTATTGTGCTGGAACATTAGGGGGTTTGTCCACCCCCTCTCTTTAAAAAGAATTTTGCATCTGAATAGGAAATATAAACTTTGGTTTTTAGCTCTTATTGAACCTATGGTTCACAAATATCCTTAAAAAATTCTCTCCCAATTTCAAAATTTCTCACATTACTCTAATGTTAAAAACAAAATTTGGCTATTTTGCAGAAAAGAAATTGCTTGGACAGTTCTTATTAATGACCCATAGTATGTTCACTTCCAATTTGATATAGAGGGAAAGAGAGGTTTTGCTACTATTGTTTATGTTGCGTTTACTAAGTATGCCAAAATTGATCTCTGGAGTGGCCTAATAAATATAGGTCAGTCTATGTCATCCCCCTGGCTGGTGGGAGGTAACTTCAACTGTGTAGCTGTTGTCTCTGAAAAAAGATGGGGCAGAGCTCCTAATATTAACAGATTAACTGAATTCTGTGATAACATACTCACTACTGACCTTTTTGACCTTGGTTTTCAAGGTCCAGCTTTCACTTGGAGAAGGGGAAAATCTGGGAGAGGTTGGGTAGATTTCTAGTGAACACCCTTTGATTCCAAAACTTTCTGCATACACATGTTACACACCTGAGTTTACACATGTTACACATCTCACTGGCTCTTCCTAGGACATTAACCCTCTTGACCCGCAGGTTTTCCAGGAGGATCTAAATTACAATGATATTGACACTGGTAAATTTTCTAAATCTCCAACTCACTGGTTCCCCTTATGAAACTAAAGTCTGGGAAGCTTTACAAGATATTGACAGTGGTAAAGTAGCTGGGCCAGATGGGTATACTTCTGCATTCTATAAGAAAGCATGGGAAGGATGTGATTGCTGCAGTGCAAAGCTTCTTCTTAGGGCACCCTATGCCTAAGTAATTCTGCTCTTCAACTTATGTTCTAATATCAAAACCCACTGAATGCAGTAAATGGGACAACTTTAGGCCTATTAGTCTTACTAATCTCCTTTGTAAGATCATTAGTAAGATTACTGTTGCTAGGCTTCAACCTCACCTCCCTAACCTCATTAGACCTAATCAAACTGCATTTATCAAAGGGAGATTCATTGTTGATAATGTATTATTGGCACAAGAGCTTTATCTGGATATTGATTAACCTTGTAGAGGGGGAACCATGATTTATAAGCTAGACCTAAGAAAAGTTTATGACACCATTAGATGGCAATTTATTCTTGATGTACTCAAAGCAAGGGTTTCTCACTAGAATTATGTAATCTAATCTCAAGGTGGTTACATCAAAATGCTCATTCAATCATGCTAAATGGGCAATCCACTGATTATTTCACTGCTTCTAGGGGTGTCCAACAGGGAGACCCACTATCCCCCTCAATCTTCATCTTAGCTGTGGACTATTTCTCTATAATTATAGATAAAGCTTTGTTGAACAAATCTTATGCCAGATATCATCATAAGTCTAATGTGGCTGTTACACATCTAATCTATGCTGATGATCTTACCCTTTTCTCTAAGCCAACAAATCTGTTGTCAAGACTATACAACATTGAATTAATCACTTCCAACTGACCTCTAGTATGTACTTCAACTCATCTAAATGAAAATTACTTTTTGGTAAAAAGGCTAACCCTGTAGTTAAACAATGGATATCACAAGCAACTGGTTTTATACCTTTAGTCCTTCCTTTCAAATATTTAGGAGTACCTATTGTTAAGGGCAGACATAAACGGGTAGAATTTGATGATGTCCTTTCCAAAATTGATGCTCAACTTAACTGCTGGACACACTCCATTTTTTTTTAATAGAGGGAGGGTTACACTACTCAAAAGCATTTTAACAACCTTCCCTTCCTATATGTTGCAATGGTCATTTATGAAAAATTGTACACAACAACTCTTGGAAAGAAGCTTCAATAGATTCTTATGGTGAGGATAAAGACAACAACTTCATTAGGCCAACTGGCAAAAAGTGGCTAAGCCAGCCATAGCTGGGGAACTAGGCTTTAAGGGTCCGCTCCATTTTTAGTAGGTGAATTTATGCAAGCTTTGGATTAAATTCAGACAACAAAATTCTTTATGGGCTTTATATATGAATGGAAAATATTGTAGACACTCACACCCCAGCCTAGTTAACAGGAAATTGGGAGACTCTAGGATTTGGGTGCAAATGATGAAAGTGAGACAGAAAGATGAGGATCTCTTTATTTGGGATTTGGGAAATGGAAGAATCTAATTTTGGTTGGACAACTGGTGCCCTCAAAATCTGGTTTTGCCTAAACCTATTGTGATTAATGAAGATCTTTTAGTATTTGATTATTGGTCTGGTAACTCTTGGTGCCTGGACACCCTAAAGGCTATGATACCTCCAACTACTGTTGTTTGCATCTCGAGATATTAGTTTAAAAGAGAGATTGCAGATAATTTGGTATTGAAGAACTGCAAAACCAAATCCTTGTCCAAGGCCTCTTATGCTAATTTGTTGACTTGGGAGAATGTTCCTTGGGGAAATTTTATTTGGAATAAGTCCTGACCCCCTCTATTTCATTTTTCATTTGGAGAGTTTTTCAAAAATTGATCCCTATGGATGACATCCTTAAACTTAAGGGTCTAAGAGGTCCCTCAAGATGCTATCTTTGCCACTCTAAATTTGAATCAATTTCCCATCTGTTCTTCAATTGCAGATTTGCTCAACTAGTCTGGAAGAAACTAACCCGGAACCTAAAAATTAACTTGCTTTCTATTGGCTGGGCCCCATTGGAATCCTACTGGAGTGACTAGTGTAAAATTAAAATGTTTACTGTACCTTATATTGTAGCTTGGTTCCTCTGGATGGACAGAAACAAATGCAAGTTTGAAGACTCCCTCCCTCAAGTAGCTCACATTATGTTTAGTTGCATGGTTTTTATAAATAAATTGGTATCTCTTAAGGGATTTCCTAATCCATGGAATTTCCCACATCAGTATCAAGACATCCCTTCTTCTTTCACTGTCTCTAAAGTCTTTTGGAACAAACCTTCACACCCCTATATTATAGTTAACACAGATGGTAGTTATAATAAATCCACTGCTGGTTTTGGTGGAATATTCAGAGACATTAATGGATTATACAAACTATTTTTCTATTGCCCTATGCTTGCATAAGATGCCTTGGAGACAGAAGCAGCTGCTGCGTTCTGGGCTATCAAGATTGCTGTTAACATGAAATGAGAGCATCTTCTTATGGAAAAAGGTTCCAAAATCCTTACTCAAATGCTTACAGGTGCTACCCCTCCTCCTTGGCATGTCAAGCAATGGTTGAAAGCCATCAATCTCCTCCAAGAAAAATGTCATTTCATATTTATCTTCAACTACAGAGAAGGAAACAAGCCTACCAACTGGCTTGCTAGATTAGCCTCAAATTTTGATGGTGCGTTGGTCTCATCCTCCCCTCTCCCTCCTCTCTCTATTTTGTTACATGGAGACCTTCTTGAGGCCCCATATCTAAGAGTTGTAACTTCTTCAGTTTATTAATATAATTTTCCNTATATATATATTTATATTTATATATATATATATATATATAACATCAAGACAACTAACAGTGGACTGAAAATGCAGAAAAGAGAAATACAGAGGAGAAAAGGGATATCCAAGGAGAGGTAACAGTGGACCCTGTAAGCTAGTTAGCATTAATTATGAGATGTGGGATTTCAATAGTATCACCATGAAAGAGTAGGGCTAAGGGTGAAGGGGGACTAGTAGCAATTGAAATAGAATTAGAGTAAAGATCATGCCTAGCAAGCCAATGGGAGGGTTTGTTTCCCTCTCTATAAATGAAGGTAATGTGGAAGTTTATGATAGTTTTGAAGTTTCTAATTTTCTATATCCATTGTGTGTGGAACCAATAAGGTTGCTCTTCAGATTCCAACAATTTGATGAGCAAGAGTGAGTCAACCTCAATCCAGATATTGGACCATTCATCTTTGCAAGCAAAGTTTAAGGCCCAAAAAACTGGAATAAGTTCTGCCTCAAGTGCATCTCTGGCTTCTGTAGGGGCATGAAAGAAAAGAAGGCAATTGCTGTGTTGGTCCTTAAAGAAACCCCCACCCCAGCACCCCAATCATTAAAGCTACCATCAGTATTGATCTTAATAGTAGACTATTTAGGAGGTTTCTAGTAGACCTTCTCTATCTTCGTTTGCTCTCTAACATCAGTGAGCAAAGTGTTGCAAATATTAGGGAAGTTTTATATGCTGAATCATTTTGGTTAAGTAAGAGATACAGTTTTTTGTGACCTTAGATTTTTGGATATACTTACCCTCATGTTTTGCACTGTTTTTGACTATCCAAAGAAACCAAGAAACTATGACGGAATGGGTTATAATTTATTTCTTTTCCAGCAGTGCCAACCTTCAAATAGCATAGACCTATCTTGATCAGAAACATTCAATTTGAACATAACCAATAGATCATTCTAGATATCCTAAGTAAAATCACAGGTGAAGAAAATATGGCTGAGGTTTTCCTCATTCATCAAGCAAAGATAGCATCTAGATGGCCCCCTCAAGCCTTTTAATTTAAGAATATCATCGGTGGGTAAGAGGTTGTTGTAGAATCTCCAACAGAAGGAAGAAATGGAGGGGGAGAAGAACCTGTTCCATATATTTTCTCCCCAAGGTACCTGGTCCAAACAGTAAAGTTTTGCATAAATAGCTTTGGTAAGACTTTGGTTATTATAGCTTTGCTAGAGGACTCTATCCTTTTTACTTCTATCAAAGTGGATTTTAGAAATTTTAGTAATGTAAGGTTCCTGTAGAATAGATTGAAGTTTTGGAATGGACCAGTGATCACCCTCCCAAAAATCAACCACATTAAGACATGGATTGAAGTCTATGGAGGGAGCACTAAGCCAATACTTTGGATACCAATGATCCAGCCATAAATTCACCTTACCAGTCCCTAAGTCCCAAATATACATTTTTTCAGCAAGATGCCTAATTTTCAGCATGTTAACCCAAATTCTGGAGTCACCCATTTTCCTTGTAATAGGAGAGGGGTGCTGATCTTTGTTGTACTTACCCCTCATAAATTTGGCCCACATAGATGTTTGAGCTATGAACTTGATCCACATTTTTCAAAAATTAATTTTGGATGAGTTGTTGGATCCCTTTAAACCCAATGCCCCCAGCCAGGGTGGGTTTAGCAGCCTTCTGCCAAGAAGCCCAGTGAAGCTGCTGCCTTTGTCCAGCCCACAAGAATCTATTAAAAGCTATCTCCAACTGAATTTGTGTGCTTTTCTTCATAAAGGTGGTTTGGAGGATGTATGAGGGAAAAATAGTGAGTATGCTTTTTAGTAGAGTGATTCTATCCCCATTAGAGAGGAAAGAATGAGACCAACTATAAAGGTGAGAGTTTATTTTTTGAAACACCTCATCAAATTGAATTAACTTGGATCTAACACTAATGAGAGGCACCCCCAGGTACTTGATAGGAGGTTTAAAAATAGAGAAACCAGTGTACTCAAATATCCATTGTTTGCAATTTGGAGAAGTTCTATTGTTGAAGATCAATTTACACTTAGCAGGACTGAAAACCATACCTGACTGAGACTGGAAGTTGAGCCGGCATTGGTACACTTTCTTAACAGAACTTTTATGGGTACTAGAATAAACCATAACATCATCAACATAGATTAAATGAGAGATTGCCATGTTGGATTTGTGATGGTACTTAGAGTAGTTCTATGGAAGAAGAGCCTTATCTAAAATTTTAGATAAGTAGTCCATTGCTATGATGAAGATGGTGGGGGAGAGAGTGTCTCCTTGTTTGAGCCCCCTAGAAGCAGAAAATGAACCCCAAGCCTTACCATTAACAAGGATGGAATGATTATTATTGAGGAGCCATCTATGTATGAGAGCACAAAAATAAGGCTGAAACCCCCTAACAGCAAGAATTTTCAGAATAAAATTCCAATCAATAGTGTCATAAGCTTTCTTGATATCCAATTTGTAAATCAAATTCCCACCCCTAAAATTTTTTTCTAGATCAAGAAGTAGCTCCTGTGTAAGCAACTCATTATCAGTAATGGATCTTCCTTTTATGAAAGCAGTTTGGTTGAGGCTGGTGAATTTATCAAGATAAGGTTGAAGTCTTCTAACAATGATCTTGCTGATAATTTTGTTGATTACTGAAGTGAGACAGATAGGCCTATAGTGGTCCCAATTCTTCTGCATGTTAGCTTTAGGAACTAGCACAAAGATGGAGTCTCTGAAATAGCTTGGAATATTTCTTCCTTTGAAGAAACTAATAATTGCCTCAATCACATCCAACTTAATAATATTCCAAGAATTTTTATAAAATTCAACAGTAAAACCATCAAGGCTAGTAGGTTTAGAGCTGTTTATACTATTCAGGGCCTACCAAATTTCAATTTTAGAGGGAGGGTTAGTAAGTTTGAGATTGCTGGTGAGATCAAACTACTTGGTGAAGAGATTGGCATCAATGTTGGGATTGAGAACTATTGGGGAGTTATTCAGAAGGCTATAATGACTTACAACACTTTTTGCAATGCTCTAATTGTCATGGAGCCAACACCCCTCAAAATTTTGGATGGAGTGAATAGTATTGCATTTCCTCCAGTAACTAATGGAAGATCAATAAAATTTAGTGTTTTTATCACCATCAGTAAAAATATTAATAGAGGCCTTTTTCTTAAGAAGATATTCTTGGTGCTCAATAGCAGTAAGGAGGTTACTCTGAGTATTAAGCAATGAAGTGTCTTCAGCAGTCCCATTCTGAACAACAAACTCCAGAGCCTCTACCTCTTGTTAAGCAGAAGAGACTTTGGAATGCATATTACCAAATGTGTCCCAACTTCACTTTCTTAGAGCTTTGCTCAATTTGATATGCAGAAGGCTGAGTTTGATAAGGGGATCAGAGTGGTATACCCCAGTCCAATTTGAAGCTAGAAAATTTACAGAGGAATGATGTGTAGACCACAAATTTAAGTATCTGAAAGGAGTATTTGGAGCATTATTTTAATTGGAAGTGATAGTAATGAGTAATGGTCTATGGTCAGAACCAGCAAGAGTTAACTGAGAAACAAAGGTGAGGAGGTATTGGTGGAACCACCAATCGGTTACAAGGATTCTGTCCAATTTTTCCCACATCTGACCCTTTTTCCAAGTGAAAGGATGGCCCTGAAAACCTAGATGAAACAAACCAGCCTTTTGAACGTTATCACTAAAAGATGTCATTTTGGGAATATTGTGGACTCTTCCCTCAGATTTTTTGGTAGCTGAGGTTATGTAATTGAAATCTCCCCCAACCAGCCAAGGGGAGTTCATATGTTTACTAATATATTGAAGACACCTCCAATGCTCTTTTTTGTCTTCTTTGTGACAGCCAACATAGATAAAATTGGCAAACTCCAATTGACCTTTGATCTTGAGGGAAAGGTGAATGAACTCTGGGTGATCTAACTGAATAGTCCACTGTATTTCCTTTCTACAAAAAAACCAAATCTTGTTGTTGGTATTAGCATAGTGAAAGAAACCAGGAAACATACTATTAAATCTTTGAGGATTGTAATGAACCATAGTTTCAAGAGTAACAAAACAGCAAAATTTATGTTTTTTATTGAGGTGAATCAGTCTTTTTAGGGACTGAGGATGAGCAATGACCCTGATATTCCAGCAAAGAAAATTAATCATTGGGGGGGTTGATATGGAGAGAGGGATGAGATCTTGATTTGGTCCTTCCTCTAGATGGGGAGGGCCCAACCTTCTTCTTGCCTCTTGTATCCTAGTAGTTTTCTAAGAGTTTAATTTCTATACTTTAGATAATTGCTTTTTTTCCTCTTAAATGTATGTAATTGCCATTCCTCCTCCAAAAGATGTTCCATTTCGGCAATTTTCCTTTCCTCGATGATTTTTATAGAAAAATTAGCTTGCAAAGTGACCTCCCTAATAGCCTCACCCCCACCATTAGGTGAGCCCTCAGAAGTTTGGGGGGTAATGATATTTACTTCATTCAATTCCTCCCTAATAACATTGGGAGCTTCTGAAAGAGAGGCATTTGATAAGAAAGTAGCTGTAGAACTACTAGGAGTGTCCAAAAGGGCTTCACCAGTGTTCTTAGGGGAAGATGCCACAGCTAATGGGGGGTTAGTTGGTAGGATGGGTTCCTGTACAATGGACAGATTAACAGTTTCCTTTGAGATGGGTGTTTTTTTTAGTGGTGGGTACAACCTAAAACACATATCTTTGGTGTGCCCAAATATTTTACAATAGTGTCAATAATAAGGTCTTTTCTCAAGAATGACATCCTGCCAGAAACCATCACTTTCTGGCCCAATCCAAATCCTTTTTAGCTCAGGAAGGGTGATGTCCCTTCCTATAAGGATTCTCTCCAATGCTGGTCTAGCCTTGTTATATGTAGGAGCATCCACTTTCAGAGGCCTACCAAGAGAATAACCAATGTTAAATAATGCATTTAAATTGAAAAATGGGAGATGGGGCTGAGGTAGTTTAAACCAAAGGGGAATCACATGTGGCTCTTTGCAAGGGTCAAAATCAGGTGACCATTTCAATAACTTCATGAAGGTTCCACCAATTTGTACGGACATCTTAGCAAATAGTTTAACATAGTCCTCCTCCCCTGATAACTGTATGAGCAAATGCTTTAAATGACTATATTTATGTTTATAAATATTAGAGTAAATTTAGGTACAAAGTTTTTAATAATAAAGGTTAATTCTAAAGTTAAAGATATTTAGCATGAAAGGATAAGACTATGTTTTTATATTTAAATTAAAAGAAATTGTATTCTTGAAGCATTGAGAATTTTAGATTTTTATGTAAGAAAAAAAGAATGAAACTTTATGAAAAATCATAAGCTTCTATGATTTTATAAAGTAAGGAAATGTAAGGAGTTTTAACTTTAAGAACAGGATATTGAAGTTCAAAATTATTAATGGCTATCTAGATATAGTAATCCTCTCTTGTAAAAGAAAAATAAAAGAAAAGAAAGAATTGAAAAGATCCTAAAAGAAGAAAAAAAAGAGAAAAGAAGAAAGGAAAAGAAAAAAAATTGAGTGAGGAGAAGCTTGAGGAGATTCCTAATAAAAAATTGGCTTCACTTGAATCAGCTTAAAGAAGGAGCTTTATTGCATTTTCTAAACTTGTATTGAAGTATTAGTAGCATTACTAGTAAAGTTTTCATGAAGTTCTTTCTCATATGAATGTTCGAAGTATCTTTAATATGACAAATTACAATTTTTCTTGAAATGAACAGAGATTCAGAAATCTTAAATTTGATTACTAAGTACTCTTAGACTTAGAGTTTGAATCAAAATTATTAAAGGTTTTTCTTATATATTACTAATTTTTTTATTAAACTAAACTATAGGAGTTATAAGTTAATCTCTATCCTAAGCCATATGATTTTATGTAGTAAAAGTGTCACTTGAAGACAAGTAAGATTTAAGTTTGGGGGATTTTGATATACCAAAATAATATATTATTTTAAGTATACATTTTGTGCTTATTTTTGGTGATATTGCATGTTTTTGCTGTAGATATATCAAGTTTAGGCATTTGGAGCAAAAGTAGCAAAAAGGAAGAAATTTGGAGCCAAGATAGCGAATTTTGGGGATTCTGGCGCTAGAAGCACCATTTTATAGAAAGCTGGCACCTCATGCGCCAGATTGTCACCAGAAGTGCCATTTGATAGAGAGTTGGCACTAGATGCACCAGAGTTGGAACCTAAAATGCAAAAACCCAAAACAATGCAGTCTTAAGAAAGTTGGCGCCTGATGTGCTAGAACCAACGTCAAATGCGTCAGAGATGACTTTTTGTGGATTAAGGCAGTTTTGGATGAGTTTTACGTAAATTTTGAAAGGGAAAATTGTTCTAAACCCCCGTTAGAGTGATTCAATTCATCTAGACACTTCTATGAAGAGTTCTTTTATGAAGGGATATGTCTCTTGGATAAATGGACATATCTTTTAAATTCAAAAGGGTTAACTTTTTGATTGAATTTTGGAGGAAATTTTGAATTCTTTTTGAAGGGAGGCAGTCTTTAATAAAAAAGAGGTTTTGGAGAGTGTAAGTGTGATATGTAAGGGGAAAACAAGAGAGTTTGAGAGAAAGAGAGAAAGTAAAAGGCTTGAAGATTTTCTTCAAGGATATTAAGAGCAGAGGGAATGTGAGAGATTTCTTCTTCATTAAATTTTTATGAGAGAATTGAGAGTGCTTGTAAAGGGAGAAAGGCTTGAAGATAACTTCTAGGGATTTGCTTGGGAAGGATTGTGAGATAAGTTGTGGCTTCTATTTCTTTTATTTTGTAAACTTGTTTTTATATATGAAATCCATGATTTGACGTACCTTCTCGTGAATTCTGAGCAGTCTTCTTTATCCTTCTCCCTACTTTGACATATGATTTTTTGAGGAATTGATTTTATTTTATATGGTTTTAAATGTCAATAATTTGTGATGATTTGAACTCCGATATTTATTTACTTTTCGATCCGGCCAATTTAAATGCTAAAATGTGTTGAGAAATATATGTTCCAAAAGGGCTATGATTTCTACAACATGGTGAGAATCACATTTGCTTGCATGGGAGAGGATGTCATCCATGGAGTTGAGTTCAAATAAATAAGGAAATATACTTTGTCTGATGCATAATTAGAGATTTTAAGGTGACAAATCAAAATCCTCAATTTTGTCTAGTTGATTGGAAACTGATGCAAGATTGTTAGCCCTTAGGTGAGGGAGTAATGGGAGCTCTAGAGTGGCAGTTGGTATCTTCCAGCCTAACCACGTAATTAGGGAACAAACTCTAAATTAGTCAATGTTCTTTATGCACTCGAAAAAGGGTAAGGAATTGGATTGCTCCTATTTGGCACAAAGCAATTTATATATATATTTTTTCAAATGATTTTAATTTTTTCACAATCCATATACTCATTATAAAGGAGAATGATGCTTTCTTAAATTTTAACTCTTATTCAAAAAAACTTTGTTTAGTTTTTCATAAATTTTACTTTTTAAAGTTTAGCAATTAGTTTAATTAACTATCTTTTTACTGCATTTTATTTAGTATTCACTCTATTACTTTATATTCTAATTTAGCACTTCACTTTTGTAGTTTAAAATTGTAGTTTACATTATAATATTAAGAATTTACTTATATGCATTTCCAACTTTCCTGTGGGATTGATATTTAGGACTCCATTAGAGCCCTTTATTACTTGAGCGATTTGTATACTTGCATTATTTTTATGAGATTTGGTAGTTTAAAGATTTTATAAAGATAAAGGTATTTTAACTAATGTTATTTTTGTTGGATTAATTTACATGTTTACTATTGTATCTGTCGTGTGTATTTTGTATTATTGAAAAATATTTGCAAAATTAACACATTAAATCCACCTGCATCAAGTAGCAACTGTTGATAAGGGTATGCAACCAATGAAGATTCTAGCTTACCAGTCTTGTTAGGGTTCTCAACGGTCATCACTTGTTAGGGTCTCAATAGTCGTCACAGCATGATCGGTTTTGCCAGCAACAACAAACTCAGCAGTATGGTCAGCCTGGTCATCATTCATATTAGAAATAACAATACCGGGGAAATGGTAGATAGAGTACGACATTTGCAGAGCGGATGAACAAGGTGTATTCTATCAAGTATGAAGCAGGCCAAAGAAGTTCAGAAATTTGATGAAGAAGCCCAAGTTCAGATTGCCAGAGCCAAGGAAATTGTAAGATGTTGATAAGAAGGATCATCCCAACTATTTTCCATACCATAAACTCCTTGGACACACCATTGGGATGTTCCAATTTTAAGGATTGGCTCGAGAGGAATCTCAAAGAAAGAAATATAATGATTTCAAAAGAATATTTAAAATAACCTTAAAGGAGATTCTGGAAATATGATTTTGGTCGAGCCAATCACCTCGATAGAGTCATATTTAG
This sequence comes from Phalaenopsis hybrid cultivar, assembly GCA_002079205.1. NCBI lineage: Eukaryota > Viridiplantae > Streptophyta > Magnoliopsida > Asparagales > Orchidaceae > Phalaenopsis > Phalaenopsis hybrid cultivar. Next base: position 212,728 of record JXCR01032035.1, on the reverse strand, counting down.
AGGAAGGTGGTTGAAGCACAGTTTAGAGCAGATCGTCCAAGAAGATACTGGAACAGATTCAGACCTTATCAACACAAGCCTCCATTCAGAGTCTACAGCCAGCCAAACTGAAGATGGAGATCACGCCAGAAAAGCCAACATAGCCAGAGAAAAAGAAGAGCAAGACTGTTTACGACATGAATACCGATAGTGCATGGGGCAGGATAGGGGCTGCCTCTATTAGATTGGCTGTTTCAGATTCGGGGGAGAAACTCCATGAACCGCTGACCGTGTATGACTAACTTTTTGCCCCTCTGGGAACTGTTAAATTTAATGATTATGATTTTGGCTACGTTTTAACTGTTTCAAGTGATAACGTAACTGACTGTGACCAATCTAACCATGATCTTGATTCCTAAAATGATCCTCAAATCATACTTAAGTCTGATAAGCCTACTAATAGAAACAAAGAAGATAACGATGACACCAGTTACTATAGTTTGGAGAGTGAGGAGCTAGTCGTCATGTGTGTCAATGGACACTGATAGCAATCAACTTGGACTTTTTAGATTTAGAAATGACATCAGAAGAGTTGGCTATGACGTTGAGAGAAGAAGAGAATACAAAAATTAATTAAAGGAGTGAGAAGGCATTACCCCCAAGGATGACTCCAATGGATAAAGGAAATTAAATAGTCACTCGAGAAGAACCTTCTCCTCCTTCGCCAGTAGAAGAGATGCATAATCAAGTGAAGATTAGAGGCCTTCATAAAGTGGATTATAACACACTAGCTCATCTTAAAAGGTTGTCGACCAAACTAAGCATCTAGGATGCTATGATCTTGTCAAAGAGGATGAGATAAATCTCTAGTCACAGCCCTACTTGATCCAAAAATTTTCTTTGCTCAGTTGACCAGCACATCCTCAGATGAAGTTTGTTCATTAAAAGAACAGCCTGAGGTAACCTTAATCAATGAAGACTTGCTACTTTGTACTGCTGATCATAACAGGCCACTCTACATCTCCATCAACATCAACAGATTTATGTTCTTCTGAGTTTGGTAGATCTAGGAGCATCACTCAACTTGATGAGTCTACGGACATTAACATCACTCAACTTGATGTTATGAGAATTCAATCAGAAGGTAGAGAGAGCTTTGGGATCAATTTCATTACTAATGAAGGTTGGAGAGCTAGTAACAACCGCTAAATTCCATATCATTGACGCAAAAACTTCATTCAACGCTTTTCTTGGTTGACTATGGATTCATGAACATAACATGGCTCCATCATTGCTACACTAGTGCGTCAAGTATTATAAAGAGGGACAAGAAAATTACATCAAAGGGGATTTACAACCATTTTCAGTTCATGAATTAGGCATCTACAAAGATGCCGCCTACTATGCTCTTCAAAAGAATACAATCTTTTCCTGTGAAGTTATGTCAATTAAGATGGAAGATTTAAGAGGATTACAAGAGCAAGGTTATTCAACTCCACTTCAATGATCTAACACCACTCAATTACAATAATTTAGTGGAAGTTCTTTTAGCCCATGCACCCGAAATCAAGGTCAGGGATGTAGACGAGGAAGAATTAATATGATTGTTGAACGGACAAGGCCGACCATCAACATAGAAATGGAAAAGAGTTCTGATGAAGATAAGTCCGATGAATAAATGATAATGATAAAATAGAAGAAACCAGTGTTTGAGAATTCCTTAGAAGATATGGATAAAAGTGAATATGAGTCAATGTACGATTGGATCAACCACTACGTGCATGCCATGACCATTACACTAATTCACCCTCAAAAGGTCGAGAGTTTAGAGGTCAAGAAAGTCCAGGGTGTTGGTTTGAAACCGATCAAGTTTTACCGAGCTTCTCCTACTACTAGTTTTGAAAATCATGTAAATTTGGAAAAGGGTGTACTTAATGAATTAATGGAATTACCATTTGGTTACTTTTCTCCTTATGTTCAAAAATTAATTCAACAGGGATACGTGCTAAAGCAAATGTTGAAGGATAAACTATAACTCTTTGAGAAATTGTGAAATGTTAAAAGTTAAACTCTCCACTTGAAAGAGGGTCTCAGATTTGGTATTATAGGACCACTTGATGATTCAGAATTTTGCTTGGTTGTTACTAGCAAAATTAGAAGAGGATTGCGTCGAGATGGAAGATGATTTTGAGGACTGCTTGATAGATGATGCTCTACCAAAATTTGAGGAGAAAATTCAATCAATAGTTGATGAGCTAAAGGAATATAACCTTGAACTGAGGAGAAGCCCTGACCGACCTTCATAAGTTCTCTACTTAGTGAAGAGGAGTCTATGGATTTAATAAAGTTACTATCAGTATTTAAGGATTACTTCACTTAGAGCTAAGATGAAATGCTAGGATTGTCCTCAGATGTTGCTGTTCATAAGCTTGGAGTGGACAAGAGTATAACTCTAGTAAAACAAGCTCCCAGAAGAATGCGCCTAAAAATAGAGTAACAAGTTATTGCCAAGGTGAAGAAATTAATAGACGCTAACTTTGTGTGAGAAGAGCAATACCCACATGGTTAGCCAACATTGTGCTAGTTAAGAAAAGAATGGACAGATTCAAGTATGTGTTGACTTCAGGGATTTAAATAAGGCGCATCCAAGGGATGAGTTTCTGCTACTGATACCAGAGTTAATGGTTGACATCACGTCAACACACGAGATCTTCTCTTTCATGGTTGGATTATTAGGATACAATCAGATCAAGATGGCTCCATAAGACACAACACTTACTGCCTTCAGAACACTTATTGGAATCTTTTGCTATATAGTGATGTCATTTGGATTGAAGAATACCGGAGCAACATACCAATGAGCCATGACGGAGATATTTGATGACCTCATCCATGATCAGATGGAGTGTTATGTGGATGATTTGGTCATTAAAAGAAAATAATAAATAGACCACCTGTATGATTTGAGGATTGTGTTCCAAAAATTACTACAATATAATCTTAAGATAAATCCCCTAAATTGCACCTTCAGTGTTACCTCGAGGAAATTTCTAGGATTTTTTGTCTGTCGTCGGGGATTTAAGGTTGACCCAAATAAGATTAAAGTTATCTTAGAAATGCCGCCTCCCAAAAGCTTGAAATAGCTACGATCCTTTCAAGGTATGTTGGAATATCTAAGAAGCTTTATATCAAATTTATCAGGTAGGTGTTAGCCTTCCTGGACATTAAGTAAAAAGGATCCCAAATTCATTTAGGAAGAGAAATTCCAACAGGCCTTCGAGGATATTAAGCAGTATTTAACGACACCTCCTAGTTTGGCAGCCCCTATTATGAGAAAAGCTTTAATACTTTATACCACGGCCTTAGAAGACTCTCTCGAAGCTCTATTAGCTTAGGTCAATGATGAGGGTAAGGAAAACACACTCAACTACTAGAGTCGACATCTAATATCGATAGCGATAAAATATCCTCCTATTGAGAAACCTTGCCTAGCTTTAATTTTTGCCGCCCAGAAGCTCAAGCGTTACACGCTTTCTCACAATATCATCTTTATTTTGAAAGTTAATTTATTGTAATATTTCATGACCTGACCAACACTCTCCAAAAATTTAGCAAGGTGGTCGATGATTTTATTGCAATTCGACATAACTTTTGTACCCTTTTGTTCTATCAAAGGGTAGATTTTAGCAGATTTTCTTGCAGAGCACCTACTACCAGCTGTGCCCCTCTCAATGATGATCTACCAGATGAGTAGATACTGCAGGTATAATTTTCCAGTGCCAGACTTTGGGAGATGTATTTTGATGGAGCTTCATCAGCCAGAAAGGATAATGGATTATAAACAGTCATACCAGGGAAAGCAGGGATTGATCTGATTTTTGTTACACCAGATCTGAGAATGTTTTGGTTTTCCTACCACTTGACAAAGCTGTGCAATAACAATGAGGTAAAATATGAACTTTGATCACCAGATTGGAATTGGCAATATTAATAGACATAACAGACATTTTCACTATTGCGACTCAAAACTCGTCATTCAGCAAGTTGTCAGACAATACAAGATTCTGAAGCCAAGATTAATAGAATATCACCAATATGCAATGAAGTTGTTAGAGTAGATTCCTAGTGTGACTTTATATAGGATTCTTTGAGGAGTTAACGCTCATGCTGACGCTTTAGCCAAGTTTGTTAAGGATTTGACGTATCCACCAGAGTATTCCATTGATATTACAGTACAAGGACGTCAAGTTTTGTCAAAGATCAACCTTGACAACGCAAATTAGGAAAAGAAGAAGAGATAATAACTACAGTAGCAGACAACACTGAAGATTGTCACAAGCCATTAATAGAAAATTTACAAATAGGATGACTACGAGATGACAAGTCAAAGGCATATAAAATCACGATAAGAGCTATGTTGTATGCTTTGGTGGGCAATGCCCTCTATATAAGGTCATTCGATCAGATGTAGCTACATTATTTGAGTAGAGCAGAAGCACAGTATATGATCAAAGAAGTACACATCGGATGGTGTGGTGCTCAACAGTTAGGGTTAAAGATGAAGAAAAAAATTAAGAGATTAAGATATTATTGGCCAACAATGTTGATAGATTACATGGATACAACCAAAAAGTGTCACATGTGTTAAGTGCATGAAGTGGTCTTACACCAACCTCCGAATGTGCTACACCAAACCATCACCTTGTGGCCCTTCGAGTGTTGGGGCATGTATATTGTGGGCCTAACAGAACCTCCATCTTTGAAGGCATACATATTTATTCTCTCATCCACAGTTACTTCTCTAAGTGGGCAAAGATAGTGCCATTATGAGAGGTTACAGTGCACCAAGTTCTTAAGTTTTTCAAGAGTCAGATTGTCTACCATTTTGGTATTTCGCTTAGGGTAATTTCCAACAATGGCTCAGCCTTGAAGAGCACCAAAATCAGCAACTTCATTAAATGACATGTAATAGATTGGAGGTAAACTACAATTTACTATCCCAGAGTGAACAACCTATCCAAAGCTTTCAATAAGTCACTCATGCAAATTTTGAAGAAAACATTAGGGGAAAATAAGAAAGGATGGCACAAGAAGTTGTTAAAGGCTTTGTGGGCCTACCAGATAACGTTCAGAAGTCCTACTCAGTGTACACCATATGTGCTCGTGTATGAGTTGAGGTCGTACTCCTGTTGAAAGTTTGATTACCATCTCTCAGAGTCACCATCACTAACCAGAATGCAGTTGAAGATAACACCAAACTCGAACTTACAAAATTGAAGAGTCTTGAAGGAAAATGATTAGAAGCGCAACAGAACCTAGAAATCTATCAAGCAAAGATAATCCGGGCCCACGATAAACTGGTCCATCCAAAAATGTTCAGTGTTGGTGAACTCGCACTCATCCTTAGGAGACTTATCCTTGCACCCCGTAGGATAGGTGGAAAGTTTGAACCAACTTGGGAGGGACCATTTATCATGGAGAAGTTCTATTCATAAGGATCTTACTAGTTAGTGGATTTCCAGGCAAAAGACCCATGATACCGATCAATGGTCGATGTTTGAAGAAATATTATATAATTTAACGTTCTTCAGAATGAATTTTGAAGGTGATACTTGTTCTGAGGATGGCTATTTTGTCAGCATTTGTGACTGGGTCTAAAATTTTGTAATAAAATCAATTTTAATAAAATAAAATCTTAATTTGCACTTTTAAATATTCACTTTAATTTTTATTTCAATAAATTAAATTAAATAAGATGCTTGCACTAGTATAATCTTAAAATCCACTTAATAATAATTTGTTATTGTTATTGCTCGTTTTGAATTTCAGCGTACTGATGTTTTCCTATCTTTTGCAGGAAAATATCGGGTTAGAAGCTGATTTTCTTATTTAAAGACGATTTAAATCTTTCATTTGACAAAAAGAAGGCATCGCGGGGTAGTGTTGTAAATTTTAACTTGGACTACGGTCAAATCAATGTAGACTACGAAGGCCCACTGATTAGTATAGTCAGCCACAAAAAAGCTGAAAGGATACAACCATTGCTAAAAATTAGTGTCAGAGAGGATTCTACATTGAAGAGGAAGAAGATAGAAATGTTTATAGATATACAGGACTCGATGGAAAGGGTTGGTCACTTGCATTTGATGATTACAATGCTGGTGGGGGATTTAGTTAGTGCTTAAATAGAGAGGATTCCTGATGCACCACTGAGGAGGACGCATCGTAGAAATGTCAACTGCCATAAGCATAGAGTCTTGAAGTGACTGGAAAAGAGACTTGCTAAGGAATCAGCTGTGAAGCTTGCTTCGATTCATGAAGAATAATTCTATGATCCGATATTGAAAGAGACTTCCACCAATCCACCGATCACAGCGGATAAGCTAGAGACATTTACAGAGCCTACATCTTTAGGGATCCACGATCAGCTTTGTATGGGATGCCCTATGTGTAATGCAGAAATTTTGAGAAGGATACCACCAAAAAAGAGCATTCATAGAATGCCCGAAGTGTAACATCCTCCACCTAGAAAGGTGCGGGACATTTGAAGAATACACAACCACCAGCATGAGGTTCAAGAGTGCAGACCAGCCAGAGATTGAGCCATTCATACCACAGTTTGCGGAGCCGCCACCGTCATGGATTCCTCCAAAGGATGAGGCAGAGAAGCCACCTTGATGTTCTCAGATTCTACATCAGAGTTAGAAAGAATGAGCAGATTTCAAAAGTAAGAGTTTGAGTATTATGAGGAAATCTGGGGAGAATTTGTTAATATCCTGGAAGGATTGGAACTACATACTAGAGTATGCTCAGAAAGAGATGAAAGAAAGATTTTGGATTGCATTTTTTATTTAAGGGACAGAGGTTGAACTGGTTTATTGATGAAGAAGACATTATCATAACCACAGAAATGGATGCATGGAAAAGGTAGGATCGTCATTCAGTGTGGACGTTGTTATAACTTTTTCAAGGACAGCAAGGCACCCCCAGGCATTTTGAGATATGATGAGTTGGATCCCTTGCCATCTGCAATAAAGAAAATGATCAAGAGAATGATAAGTGGAGACTACTGCCAGCAGGTTGCATCCCGAAGAGCTATATCATCAAAATCTATGAAGAAGGAGACTGCATTCCTCCCAACATCGATCATCACAACTTTGTCAGACAATTTTGTACAGTTTATTTCATGAGTAAGAGCAATATATTGTTCGGAAAGGAGATAGATATTGTCAGGCCCAGAGAGCTCAAAGGGTTAACCAAAATTCCACTACCAGTTGGTTTAGTGCTGTTTTTGAAAAGGAAATGGGGTAGACCTAGCAAAACACTACATCTCTGCAGTGTCATGCTGTAGTGTCTCAGTCACATTGCAAAAAATGGATGACAGCAAGATACCATATAGATTCCAGCCAGATTAATAATTAAAGGAACTATTCTTATATGAGCTATGAGATAGATGTACCTCTAAGTATAGGGGAAAGGATTTTTGTCCCGAAGCATGTAACCCAGGAAATAAACACTTGTTACTTTTTGCACTGCGTCAGAGCTGAGGGGATATAATATATGATACTACAGCTTCCATAGATGTATTAAAAATGTTGTTTTAGGCAGTTTGAACACTTTATTAGTTGTACAGCATGTTTAAAGCCATTTAACAAAGTTTATTTTAGATTTCAACTTATATTGTTAACTTGTCTCTTTTATGTGATTGATGAAAAGCCGCATGACCACGTGTTGGTACTAAATTATAACGAATAAAGAATGATACAAAAAAAATCTAATAATGAAAAAAAGTTAAAATTCAAAATCAAAGAAAAAATAAAAATGAAATGAAATTTGATTATCTTAATAATAACGAAAATGATAAAATGGTAAACGATTTTCCTCGAGACTTCGTGCTCCGCATCTCCTCACATCACGTGTCCCCGCATAAATTTCCATAACTTACACTTTGCATAAATTTTACGAGTTTTCACATCATATTCAAAAAGTTTTAAATTCCATACAAGATTCCATGAATCTTCTATATTTTCTGTATTTCATAAAATTCTCCACGATCTCTGTAATTATCGCGTCTTCCTCTGCACTTGGGATTGTAGACCTCAGCTCTACTTCCTCGAGATCGTAGGTCTCCATCCTTCTTCCACATTAGCACTCAAGATCGTAGACCTCTGTTCTGTTCCTTTGGGACCGTAGGAGTCCACCCTACTCCCACCTCAGCACCTGGGATCATAGACCTCCGTTCTACTTCCTCGGGACAGTAGGCCTCCATCCTACTCCACCTTTATACTTGGCTCCCATAGGATCGTAGTCCTCTGTCATACTCCCATCATAACACTCGGGATTTTATCCCTTCGTTCTACTCCCTCAGGATCATAGGCCTTCGCTCTACTCCCACCTTAGCACTCAGGATTGTAGACCTCCGTTCTACTCCTTTGGGACCATAGGCTCCGTCTCACTCCCACCTTTGTACTTGGGATTGTAGATCTCCATTATACTCCCTTGGGATCGTAGGACTCCGTCCTACTTCCACCTTAGCACTCATGATTGTAGACCTCCATTCTACTCTCTTGGGATCGTAAGCCTCCATTCTACTCCCTTCCCGTCATTTCTTAGGATGGATGTGATTCCCCAAGCTTTCCTTCGCAACGTGGCATTATTCGTTTCCTCTTAAGTTGGATGTGAGTCCCATAACTTCCATAACAATGTAACAATTTTGAAATCTCCTTGGGATAGGCCTCTATTCTATTCCCTTTCGCTACATCTTCAGTTGGATGTGAGTCCCGAATCTTTTCTTCTCAATGTAGCTCGTCACCCCTTAGGAAGGATGTGAGTCCCCAAGCTTTCCTTTCTAATGTGACACTCTTTCTTACCTCTTGAGTTTGATGTCAGTCCCAGAACTTTCCTTCTCAATGTAGCAAATTTAAAGTTCTCTTGGGATAAGCCTCTGTCTGTTTCCCTCTCATCACCTCTTAGAATGGATCTGAGTCCCCGAGTTTTCCTTCCCAATGTGGCTCGTCACCTCTTAGAATGGATGTGAGTCTACGAGTTTTCCTTCATAATGTGACACCTTTCATTACCGCTTGAGTTGGATGTGAGTCCCATAGCTTTTTTTCTCAATGTAATAAATCTGAAATCTCCTTGGGATAGGCCTCCGTCCTATTCCCTTCCGCTACCTCTTGGGTTGGATGTGAGTCACAGAGCTTTCCTTCTCATTGTGGCTCATCATCTCTTATATTGGATGTGAGTCCCCGAGCTTTCCTTCATAATGTGACACCTTTTGTTACCTCTTGAGTTGGATGTGAGTCTCGGAGCTTTCCTTCTCAATGTAACAAATTTGAAATCTCCTTGGGATAGGTCTCCGTCCTATTCCCTTTCATTACCTCTTGGGTTGGTTGTGAGTCCCCGATCTTTTCTTCCTAATGTAGCACCTCTTTTCTTTGATCGGTCTTCATGAGCTGGATGTGAGTCCCTATGCTTTCCATCTCGATCCGGTATTTTCATACATCCTTAATTTTTTAATTTTTTTGTAAAAATTGAAATCAAATTAATTTCCATTAAAATTAAAATCTTTTGTTTAAAATCAAATAAAATCTTCTTCGCGACCGTCGGTGTCTTGGATGGTTGTCTTCAGAAACTTTCCTTCTGAGCCTCAACGGGAGTCCTGTCTGCTCCCCAGCGGAACCCTGTTTTATTTTTTCTCTTCTCTACATTGAGCATGTTGGCTCAGATAGTTGTGTTGGTTTGTTGATCTCTTCGATCAATCCTAATATGTGCGGTGTGCTTGCCCAACACACCCCACATATTGGGGGTCCATTAGCTGACCTCACTATTGGTTGAGGTCTAGCTCTTCCTTAGAAGCCTAGGATCTAGCCATTAGACTTTTCTGTTGATTATCTTAGAAGAGTAGTAAAGGAACATATATCATTAGAAATTCTAAAAATCCTCTTTGCTCATCTTGAAGTTCCACATGTTGGTTCTAACCTCTAACACTTAGTAGGTGGAGCCAATATGGGAGAGCTCAGTAAGAGTACCCATCGAACTGTTTGGACTTAAGGTTAGCCCTGGGTGTTGTGGTCTTGGTTAGTCTTGCACACAAACACTTAATACCCCTCACCTGCACTCACAACCTCAATTATAACCTACTCATGCTTAGCTTGATCCCTTACTCTTTTGGAACACCATAAGGATGGTCTCCTAAACCCTTAGCCCTAGGCTAGGGTTTGGTTAAGACAGACACATGGAGGATCCAACATGGGAGTTCCCTTGGTCTCATGATTAGCATCCTCAATTGATCTCATCCTACCCAAATACCCAATTTGGCCTTTTGCCTCCAAACTTTGTCAAAACTACTAAATTACCCTTGAAATCTTAAATTTTAAAAAATTGCCCAAACTACCCAATTTTGTTCAAAAATCATCTCAAACACTTTTAAACTATTCAAATTCTGCAAAACATTCCAAAATTTCTGAAATTTCCAAAACACCCCCAAAATTACCAAAATGCCCTTGAGGGCCCAAATTTTCCCATACCTCCCAAGTCATTCCAAACATTCCCAAAACAAATCTTGACCACTGATGTAGTCTAATTTTACCAATTTGACTAATTTTGACCATAATCCCACTTTTGCCCCTTAAAGCCCAATTACCACAAATCACCTCTAATTTCCACCAATTTGACTTAAATCTTCCTCAATTTCAATTCCAAATCAAAATTCATCATGCCTAATCCTAATTAAAACAAATTGAAGCCCAACTAAATCTAATTTGAAACCTAAATTTCAAGCCCACTTAAAATTCCTAATTTTGACCACACACTCAAATTCCCCTAAATTACACCCAATAAACGAACCAATTTCCTCAATTTTGATTTCCAAACTCCTCATAACATTACCCTTGATCAAATTAAGTGCTTAATTGGCCTTAAACTAAACTTAAACCTCACCAGAATTGCAGCCATGTTAAAAACCCCAACTTTGCCCTAAAATCCTAATGTCACGAAATTGAACCTCATAACTCCATAATTTCAACCCAATTAATATCCAAAATTCTTCATCATAATCCCCTGAACCTCATAACTCCATCAATTGAACCAAATCCAAGCCCTAGCACAATCCAAACCCAAGTCAAGCCCAAATGCCCCAAAATTGACCAAGAGTCAAATTCCACTAAATTGAACTTCCGAAATCAGTTTAAAATCACGCAATTTCTTTTTAAAAATCCTCATGAAAGTTATCTAAGTCAATTTGAATAATCACTTGAACCAAATCTTGACCCAAACCAAACTTAGAACCAAGCCCAAACCAAAAACCCAATTTTGAACCTAAACCCCAAATTTGACCAAACTCTTTCAAATTGTCCTAACCATGACCACCACAACAGCCACTTTAGTCGTGGAACCAACCTAGGTCAACATTGCCCAACCTAGTTGAGTCGTGGACCAAGGGTTCCTTGAATTATGGGATTTTCTCCTAAAAATGGCTAAACTAAATTTATCCTTGTCATCAGCCATCAAGCCACACAACTAATCACCATTAAGTGTTCCTCAAGCTCCCCTAACGTAGCTAGCCACTAGCCCTAGTCTGGTCGGCCAGCCTAGTCACCAAAAAACCCCAGCCTGAGAGAGCCATCTCCACCATATGAACCCAATTCGACCCATCTAAGCTTGCTTAACCCATCTGAGAGAGCCATCTCCACCAGGATAAATAGTGATTACTTTAACTCACTATAAAAATTTGAAACTCATTTGAATTAATTTGATCACTAAAGTCTATTTTCTAAGTAAAATGATATTTTTACATTAAAATAATTATAATAAATTAACTATAATTAGGAAATTTATGAAAAGTGATTTTTTGAGTTCCTTGTGATCTAAATTTTATTTTAAAATAATTAGTTCATTTTTTAACTACTTTTTGATTTAAAATAATTAAAAGTAATAAAAAATTGCAAAAATATGAAAATGTCTCAATTTTTTCCTAATTATTCCCTCATCACTTAAAACACCTTAAAATATTTTTCTTAATTTTCCTGATTTAGTTATGTATTTTTTAAATTCCAAAAATGTATTTTTCCTAATTTTCTATTAAAATAATTATAATAAATAAAATAAGAGTAAAAAAAATGAAAATTTTGTTTCTCTAAGTTTTCTGGGCTTTGAGAGATTTAAGAAAAATATAAAAGTTGATTTTTGAAATTAAAATTTATTTTCTATTTACTTAAACACTAACATAATAAATAATTTTAATAATTAAAATTTAATTTAACAAATAATGAAATATTGTTGAATTGACCCTATGACCTAGGTGAGGCTCCAATAATTTTTTCCATGAACAAAATTTTACTTTAATTAGTTATATAAATTAACATTGAAAATCCTATTTTTTGAGTTAAAATAATTATATGAATTAAATAAAAATTGTAAAGATCACATTTTTTTCCTCTGATATTTTAATTGTCCCATGATTAGGGTGCCATAAAAATTTCAAAGTCATTTGAGTTATATTTGATGAGTTATGGAGTGGAAAGCCCTAGAGGCCAATGGTAATTTTGGATTTTGATGACTCAATTAAAATTTAGGATTAACCAAATGGAAAATGTATAATTTTTATCATAATGAACACTCTTAGATGTTTGAAACATAATGGGTTAAGAGGTAGAAACCAATTTTCCACCATTTCTTGATAAGGGTAGAATCATAATTTTATAAATTATTATGACTGAGAGGTCAGTTCGGTTGAATGATCCTAAGTAGTGGGCTTAAGCTAGGGTGATAATAATTAACTTATTTGAAGCCCCCTAATTCGTGATTAAATGATAGCATGATCCTTTAATGAGAATTGATCTCACTTAAATTAACATTTTGATTATGCCAAACCTACCCTGAGATTGTATTTTAATAGGCTTAGTAGTGAACTAGGCTTGATCCAAGATTATTTGTTGAGGTTTAGAAAAGATAATATAACTGATCATGAACATTTTGAAAACACTACAAGCCAAATTTTATCTAGAGTATAAAATCCTTAATTACTCTAGGTTTGTCCTTTGGGGCATTTACTGACATAACTTTTTAAATAGAACATTATCTGACTGTCTGATTACCCACTCATAAGAATAATTAAAGTATCAAGGATGACTTAGCATAGGGTGTATTAATTCATTGAAACTAAATCTAAATTTGGATGATTAATTGAATAATATAATTAGATCAAATGAACTCAAAATGTTTTAAAGGATTTTAAAAGTTGTTAGGGTTATTCTCCAAACATTTTAGAATCCCATTGGATACTTTGAAGGATAATCGAACTTATTATTCTCTGTTCAAGAAAATTATCCAATAAAACCTTTAAGAATCCACCAAGTTATGACATAGGACTCGGTAAATACACCTTAAATTTGTTTTCTTTCTTTTCCTTCCTGTAATTTATTTAAATTTCTTATAAAATAATATATATGTCGTAAGCTCTAAAATTTTAGCGAAAGTGAGAGAAGATGAAAGGTACACATTTACATTTTTGCAATGCAAATTCCTTTCCGTTTATTTTTTACATGTACTTTCTTTAGTTGTGAAATATTCTTAAAAATTGAAAGTTACAAAACCATTTTTCAAAATTAAACATAATTTTTTAAAAACAACAAAAAATTTATTTCATAACACGTCCTTTTGAATTTACGAGAGTCCCTCAGACAAGGTAACCCACGACTGCTAATGAGATCTCTCTAGTTTAAATGAGCTTAACAACTCATTTAAGCTAAATAAATTCAAAAGAAAATAGTGGTACCAGAATGAGGAACTGTGGGACCTAACTAATGTTGCTCTAATAAACGTTACCCCCTATATTGATTGAAAAAACCTGTCTTTTAAACCTTTTGAACTTTAGAGTTTAGGACTGCTACTTTGACGAGGAGCTTCGAGCTAACTTCGAGGGCAACATTTGATAAAAACAATCTCTTCTTTAGAATTAAACAATAAGTCATAGGATTTCAAGATCGCTTGTCAAGTGCAACATAAATCTTCACTTTATCTTTAGGCCTTTACAAAATCATGTTGCGCAAATTAAGCCCTAAGTCATTTTAGGATTTTGAGGTTGTCGTTTGTTATGAAATAAAGCCTCATATATTTCAAACTATTTGTATGATTGTGTCACACAAATGTAAGCTCTAAATAATAATAATTGGTAAGATAAAAGATTCAATAATTTTCTTTTCAAAACAGAAGCCAAACCATAAGATAGCTTGGGAAGTCATTGAGGTTTTCCTCAGGATCTGTGACAACCCTTAGTTTTCTCCCTTTGGATCCCACAACAATGCTCTAAAATTGAGCCTTTCCCATTTGACACTCCTTAGTCCAATCTTTGAAAAGTCCTACCCTTTGAAATTCTTAAAGATATTACTTTTTGATCTAAATCGATAGTTTTCTTAGGTGACCTCGGTCACTTAAGATGTAATTAATTATAAGGGCTTGCCCTTATAGGAAACTTTAGAACCCATCCTAAAATAAACCCTATCTAATATTTTATATTAGATAGGGAAATTTGTTTTTCAACATAAATGGTTTCGCAGACTAAAACAGATGTCATAAATTCTTTAATTTATTTAATCGAGTCTCATTAGCAAGCAATATGTTTATTCCTCAGGGTAGATGCATCATTTGTGGTGTTGTGCTTGTTTATTTAAACTATTATTTTATATGGGATTGATTCGGCTTGAATTTTCAAAATAAAAATATTACTTTCCAAAAATTAATATATTATATTAAGTCAAATATTATTTTTCCAAAAAAAAAGGTGACCGACAATTAGCAATGTGAAGTTCATGAAGGATATACTTAATAATAAAAGAAATTTTTTAGATAACGAGATTGTTGCACTAAGTGAAGAGTGTAGCACTATAATTCAGAAGAAGCTTCTTGAAAAACTTAAGGATATGGAATTTTTACTATTCCTTGTGCTATTGGTCAAAGAATTTTTTGGAAAAGCTTTATGTGATTTAGGAGCCAGTATTAATCTTATGCCTTTATCAATTTCCAAAAGGTTGGGTTTAGGAGATATTTCACCTATAACTGTAACTCTTCAGTTAGCTAATCATTTGATTGCCTATCCTAAAGGAGTTATAAAAGTTGTTTTGGTAAAACTTGATAAATTTATCTTTCCTATGGGTTTTATTGTATTAGATATGAAGGAAGATAATAAAATTCCTATCATTTTAGGAAGAACATTCCTTACCACTGGACGAGCTTTAATAGATATGTAGAAAGGAGAACTAACTATGAGAGTTAATGATCAAGAGGTTGCATTTAATATTGCAAAAAAAAGTAGATACCCTACAAAAGAGAAAGAGATTGAATGCTTCAGAATGGATATTAACGAATACTTAAGCCATGAATATTTCAAGGAGACATTTGAAAAAAAATTTGAAAAGGAATATTTGGAATATCAAGATGAGAATAAAATTCAGGATAAATCTACGGAAGTTAGTAATGAAGATTTGGATAATGTTCAGAAAAATTTGAAATGATAGACCCTATAGAAAGTAATACGAATTTGATTTCATCTTTTGAGAAACCACTTGAACTAGTACTGCAAACACTTCCTACAAATTTAAAATATGTATTATTAGGAGATTTATCTACATTACCTATTATAGTATCCTCAAAATTAATTGATACTCAAGAACAACAGTTGTTGGAAACTTTGAGTAGATATATGAAAGTCTTTGGATGGACATTAGCTTATATTAAAAGAATCAATCCTTCAATTTGTATGCATAGAAATTTATTGCAAGACCAACATGAACTAAGAGCTGATCCTGAAAAGAGATTGAATCCTATGATGAAATAAGTTGTTAAGAAAGAAATTTTAAAATGGTTAGATGCTAGAATAATATATTTAATATCAGATAGTGCTTGGATGAGTCCAATTCACTGTGATCCAAAGAAAGGAGGTATGATTGTAGTAAAAAATGAGAATAATGAATTTAAACCAACATGACAGTTCACTAGATGATAGATCTGCATATACTATAGAAAATTAAATATTGCCACCAGAAAGGATCATTTTCCTTTACCCTTTTGGACCATATGTTGGATAGGCTGACTGGGCACTGATATTTTTGTTTTCTAGATGGATATACCGGTTATCATCAATTACCTATTGCTCCAGAGGATCAAGAGAAAACAACATTTACTAGTCCTTATGGAACTTTTGCTTTTTGGTGAATGTCCTTTGGATTATGTAATGCACTATCAACATTTCAAAGTTGTATGAAGTCAATTTTCAGTGTTTTCGTTGAAAAAGGGATTGAAGTTTTTATGGATGATTTTTTTGTATTTAGAACTTCATTTGAAATATCTCTAAATCATTTAGAGAAAGTTTTAGAATGATGTGAAAAGACTAATCTTATATTAAATTAGAAAAAATGTCAATTTATGGTTGCAGGAGGAATTATGCTTGGGCATAAAATTTCACAAAATGGCATGAATGTAGATCCTACAAAAACTCAGGTTATATCAAACCTACCTCCACCTACTAATGTAAGAGGAGTTAGGAGCTTTTTAGGACATGCTGGATTTTACAGGTGATATATTATGGATTTTTCAAAAATTACAAAGCCTTTATGCCAACTTCTGGAAAAAGATACAAAATTTAACTTTAACCATGATTGTCTTAAATCCTTTGAAACTTTAAAGAAAAAATTGGTCAATGCTCCTATTATTTTTCACTTGATTGGGAGAAACCTTTTAAATTAATGTGTGATGCAAGTGATTAGGCAGTTGGAGCTGTTTTAGGTCAGAGATATGATAAGATTTTTAAAGACATATACTATGCTAGTACGACTTTTAATGATGCACAAATTGACTATACCACTACTAAAAAAAATTTATTAGCCATTGCTTATGCTTTTGATAAGGTTAGGTCAATCTGATTGGAGCTAAATATTTTATGCATACTTATCACTTAGCTATTAAATATTTAATGCAAAAGAAGTATGAGAAACATATACACTTAAAATATATAGTATTTTTGTGCACATTTTTATACCTTTTTTTTAGATATTGTGCTTTAATTGAAGATATTTGTGTGTTTTTTTTTTTCAGGAACAATCACATAGATGAAAAATGCTAAAAGAAGTGAGAAAGGGTCAAATTTGGAGCAAAAATGAACTAGGGCGCCTAAGCGCCCTAAGCGACAGAGGAGCAGCGCCTAAGCGCCAGGTACCCCATGCTTAAGCGCCAAAAGTAGTTATGAGATGAATTATTTAATTTGAATGAATTTTTGAAGAGGGGTTTGAAGTAACCCTTCGTAAAAAATTGGGAAATAGCCCATGGACATGAAAATTCATTCAATTAGCTTTTGAGGAGGTAACTTCTAGAAGATTCATTTAATGGAGACACCTTTTCAAAGAGACACTTAGGCACCCCTAGGATTTTTATAAGAAAAGACTTAGATTTTCCAAGAAAGGAGGCCAGCCATCCATCATCCATCTAAGTCGTCGCCCATCATGGCTACCACCACCGACCACTTTGTTTTTTTTTTTAGTGTTAGTTTGTATTGTAAGTGAAGGAAGAGAATTCAAAGGAACTTCAAGATATTTTGTGGAGAATATTTGAGATATGTGTTTATCTTTGTGACTACACTTGGTTTTAATTTTGATTTGTTGTTTGTGTGCATGATTTCTACTTTTAAACTCATGTGTGGTTGTGTTTTCTCCATGAATTCTGAGTAATTTTTGTTACCTTTTTCCTTAAAATGATAAGAGATTGAGTGTTGAAAGAAAGTTATGTGAATTACTAGGCTTCATTTCTAGAAGAAGATGGATGATTTGAATCCTTGTACTTCATTTACTTCTTGATTTGGCCAATTAAGATGTTAATACCTATAAGTGATTAAGTGTTTAAAGGATGTTGTGTGAAGTATTAGCCTTCAAATTTGGAAGAAGTTGTGATGATTTAAAACCTTGTACTTCATTTACTTCTTAATTTGGCCAATTAAGATGTTAATACCTATTGTGAGAACATGTAAGATCTGAGATGGTATTGTATTAGTCAATAAATTGTTATAATCATATATTGATTTCATGGATGAGAATGTAGTTCTTGGGGTTGAGTGCAAATAAATACGGAAATAAACTTTTCAAGGGTGTAGAATTAAAGGACTTTAGAGTGACAGACTAAAGCCCTCAAATTGATTTATAGTTTTAGGTTTTAATACAAGATGTTAGCCCCCGGGTGGAGGGAGAAGAGGGAACTATAGAGTGAGAGCTAGTATCTTCCTTGCCTAACCGGTCATCAAGACTATTCAAACTATAGATTAGTCAATGTTGTTTATAACATCTCTAGTAAGGGTAAAAAATATTATTGCTCCTATTTGACACAACACATTTATAATACTTTCACAATAGATTATCTCTACTTATTTTTATTCTTAATAAGGAAAAAAAAATTATTTATATCACCTTTATCATGCAAGTATTTAGTCAAGTTAATTAGTTGCTTTTTTTTTTTTCATAAACCAAAAAACTACAAAAAAAATTGAATTTGCATTCCTATTTTAACATCTTAAGTTTAGGTAAGAATATTTTGCTAATTAGATTTTTGTCATCTAAAATTTCTAAATTCCTAAAAAACATATAGTCATTTTCCCTGTGGGTTCAATATTTGGTACTTTATCAGAAAGACTTATATTACTTGACAACGTTACGTATACTTGCGTAGTATCCCATATTTAAAATTTTAATTGTATTCTTCTTTGCTTCACAGTTGAAAAATTACCTAGCTTTCGCTCGGGATCAAGTTTTTAGCTTTGCTGCAAATTAAGAATAACTATTAAAGAAATTAAGCATGTAATCGTATACATCACATTTTACATCTAAATAGAAAGTGAGGATCAAAAACCAAGATTAATTATATGGGTACTTCTGATGCAAGAGTTTGATTTTTTTAGTAGTTGATAGGAAATGGACTGATAATCAAATTGCTAATCATCTATCTAAGCTAGAACAGGAAGAAATACTTGATTTGGGAAAAGAAATTAATGAAAATTTTCCCAAAGAACAATTTTATGTTGTAAAAAGATGGAAATACCTTAGTGTGTTGATATTGTAAATTATATTCTTAGAGATATTTTACCATTTGGACTAATAAAACAACAGGAAAAGAAATTCATTCATGATGCAAAATCTTATTTTTGGGATTACCCCTATTTGNAATAAGGATGTGAAGCCAAGATTAATTAGATTGGTACTTCTGATACAAGAGTTTGATTTTGTAGTAGTCGATGGGAAAGGGACTGATAATCAAACTGTTGATCATCTATCTAGGCTAGAATAGGAAGAAATATTTGGTCTTTAAAAAGNAATAAGGATGTGAAGCCAAGATTAATTAGATTGGTACTTCTGATACAAGAGTTTGATTTTGTAGTAGTCGATAGGAAAGGGGCTGATAATCAAATTGTCGATCATCTATCTAGGCTAGAATAGGAAGAAATATTTGGTCTTTAAAAATAAATTAATAAAACTTTTCCTGATGAACAATTTTATGTTGTAAAAGGATGGGAAATACCTTCGTATGTTGATATTGTAAATTATATTTTTAGTGGTATTTTACCATATGGACTAACAAAATAACAGGAAAAGAAATTCATTCATGATGCAAAATATTTTTTTTTTTTGGAATGACTCCTATTTGTATAAATAATGCAAAGATTTAGCAATGAGACGATGTGTGTCTTATAAAGAAATTCAGGAAATTATCCAAAAATGTCATGATTCTAAATTTGGAGGTCATTTTGGGAATGATAGAAATGTTCATAAAATTTTGTAATCTGGATTTTATTGGTCTACCCTATTTAGAGATGTTAATATATATAAATAAACATGTGATCGGTGTCAGAGAGTAAGTAATATTTCAAAAAGAAGTGAATGCCCCTAAATTTTAATTTGGAAACTGAAAATTTTGATGCATGGGGATTCTATTTTATGAGACCATGTATACCTTCATTTAAGAATGCGTATATATTGATTGTAGTGGATTATGTTTTACAATGAATTGAATCAATTGCTTTACCTCGATGTGATGCTTAGAGTGTTTCAAAATTTTTAATTAAAAATATTTTTACAAGATAATGCCGAGAGTAATCATTACCAATGGAGGATCTCATTTTAGGAATGCAACAATTGCAAGTTTGGTGGAAAAATATAACATAATGCATAAAATTGCAACTACTTATTGTCCTAAGACTAGTGGTTTGACAAAAGTATCTAACCGTGAAATTAAAAGAATTTTGGAAAAAAATTGTAAATTGTATTAAAATGGATTGGTCTGCTAGATTAGATATTGCATTTTGGGTATACAGGATAGCTTATAAGACACCTATAGGAATGTCCCCGTATAAATTAATTTTTGGGAAGACTTGTTACTTACCTGTAGAATTGGAGCATAAAGCTTATTGAGCCATTAAGAAATTCAATTTCAATTTGAAAGATGTTGGTGAGAAAAGATTATTGCAATTGAATGAGCTTGAATAATATATGAATGAATCTTACGATAATGCTCGGATTTATAAGGAAAGATTAAAAGAATGACATGATCGAAAGATAATAAAAGAGGAATTTGAGCTTGGACATGAAGTTTTATTATACAATACAAGATTGAAATTATTTCCTGGAAACTGAAGTTTAGGTGGAGAGGGTCATTTAGAATTATAAAAGAATATCCATATGGAGCTGTTAATATTGAAGATCCCAAGACTGGAAGGATATTTAAAGATAATGAGCACATATTAAAACCATATTTTGTTGGTCAAAGACCAGTTTTTAAAGAGACTATAATGTTGGGTCACCTAGAATAAAGGCTAGGACGATCGGGCAGACGACATTAAATCAAGAGCTTTGTGGGAGGCAACCCATATTTATCGTTGTTTATTTTTGTTTTTATATTCTTGTTCGTAATATTTTATGCATATTAATAAATTTTTGCTTTTATAGATTCTGCGTATTAGAGAAATTTGAAATTAAGAAAATATTTAAAAATATATTTATTTACCTAATTGTATGGAAGAATTGATAATTTATTGGATCGAAATTGAAATGGCAAATTTTTTGGAACTAGCGCATGATGCACTGGATTGGCGCCACAAGCGCCATATTCCAGAGAGCTGGTGCCTAAAGCACCGCAACGATGAAAATGCTTAAGATATTTCAAAAGGAAATTTTTTGGCAGGTTCTTCTCCTTATAACTCCCAAAAAGTGATTCGAAAATCCATTTTAAGGGGGCAAACGAGGGAACAGTCACTAGTTTTCAATTTCTATGGCTTCTCACTCTAAAAATTTTGCTAAATTTAGAATTTTCAATTGGAGAAAGTTTGTGAGTTTCAATGGGCAAAAATTACATGATAATGTTCTTGTGAAGAAGAAGCTAATCAAAGAAAGGGGGTTTGTTAATCAAGGATTCAAAGAATTGAATACTCGAGTAGAAGAAATTATTGCGCAGAGACATTGGGAAGTACTTTGCTACACTACTGCCGCCGTAGTTGTCTCTTTGGTGAAAGATTTTTATGCACATCTTCATGAAATAAACCAAGGAATTGTCTATGTGCGAGGTAGGTTTGTGCAATTCACTCCTTCAAGAATAAACGAGATGTTTATGATTGAAAGTGTGCATATTTTCCACTATGCAAATTTTACCCCTATGAGAGATAGTATGAATGAACTCTATCGATACCTTACAGATGAAGATGCCAATTGGGAGTCCAGGGATGATAAAAATGTAAGTTTTTTATCATCATTGTTAAATCCTGCTTATAAGGCATGACATTTCCTTATTGCATCAAAATCACTCCCTGCAATGAAACTCAGTAGTGTAATTAAGGAGAGAGCTATTCTAAACTACTGCATTCAAACTGGAAAACCTGTTGATATTGAAGCAATAATTGTGAAATCAGTTTTGGGTTTGATTGTCAATGGATCTGAAACTGGATTGGATGCCCATCCACTATTTTTCTATTATGCAGTCAATCGCAAACCTTATCAGAGTTGGGAGAAAGTACTTCTTCCTTGGAAGCCGATGGATCCTTAAGAATATTACTGTATTGGAATGAGAGATGAGAATGATAAGAATGTATTGATGGATCAAGAATCCCAGAATTTATCAGCTATTCAGTCTTAATTCATTTTGAACGTACTTTTGAAAAGAATTAAGAAGATAGAAAAAGAGGTACAAAAACCTATGCATGCAATTAAGAATGTTCCTGAAATGTTGGATCGTTTGGATTGGAGACTGAAGGAACATTTCGAACATACTAGTCATATTGAAGATGGTTTGGTACGTATATTCAAGAAACATGCTTAGATTGGGGAAGATTCAACTGATGAATTTCATTATTGACCCTTCTACATCTTGTACGTACACTACCATTCTAGGGGAGATATCCAGGAGGACAAGAGCAAAGAAGATGTTTGAACTTAATTAATGTAAGGAAAGTTTTTTTTAGTACTGCTTGTTTGTGTTATTATGTTATATTGGATTGCAATTCGTTTTATTGTTAAACTCTATTTATTTTAGTGTTTAGTATTTTAATGTTTAGATTTTAGTGTTAGGATGTTTGGTTTTCTTTGGACACTGAAGTAGATGTTTGTTGGCTTGAAAAAAAATATTAGTTTTTAATAGTGTGGATTTTATATATGAAAGTGAGTTTTGTATTGTTTGTGAAATTTTGGTGTTAGATTAATGTTTAAATTATGATTATAAATTTTCATTTGATTTAATTAGAGGAGGACGTATAGTGTTACGTAGAAGATTTCCACAAAAAAATGAAATTTGGGAAAATTAAGGTGTTGGCGCTAGATGCGCCAAATTGGCGCTTGATGCGCCAAATTTCAGAAAACATCTAATTTCCTAAAAAATCATGAAATTGCATAGTAAAACTCCATTTTTACTGTATGGGTCGCCTCCAAACTCTAAACCTTGATCTTGGCTTCACATTGTGTGCGTTAGAGAAGATTTTGAAGCTCCAAAATCTTAGATTTAATCTTCTCTTGGTAAGAGCTTCACTTTAACCAAGAAATTTTTTATTTTCACCATGGATTTTTCCTACATTCTGGAATATCTGAAATTTGAGATTTTTTATGGAAAAGCTTGAAGAAAACTCGATGTGAAAAGTTTTTACCAATAATTTTACTTGGGGAGTTAGATTTTTTATTTTTTAATTTATATGAATTTTCATAGAAATTCCAATGGCTCCATGAGTAAAGAGAGGAAAGCCGACAGATGATTTTGATGCAAGGATATTCATCATTTTCAAAGCCCAATTGTTATAACACTCAAATGAAAACAAGAAAATTGATCTAAGAACGGGAATTTGCTAACTCAGGTGGCTAGATCTAGAGGTTGATCAACACCAGAAATTGGGAGAGGTTTTGCTACTTTACTGCAGTACTAATTGTACCAATGATTCGGGAGTTTTATGCCAACTTGTGGTTTACCATTAATGATCACATCCTTTTGAGAGGTAAGCAAGTTGAATTTTCAAGAGAAAAGATCAATGCTTTTTATGTGCTAATAAATGTATTCCATTGCAAATATGTTGCATTCGTGATGACTGATTCATCACTGGATGAAGTGATTGCTTTTCTGACTAATTGAAGAGGAGAATGGAAGATTAAAAATAATAAGAAAGTTTACTTCTCCACTTCCATGACGACTATCAGTCAATGGTTTGGCATCACTTCATCTCTGCTAAATTACTACCAACAAATAATCTGAGCAAAGTAACAAAGGATAGAGCTGTGCTAGACTTTTGCATTCAGAAAATGAAGGCACTAGATGTTGGTGCTCTCATAGTTCATCATGCTCAGATTATAGCTAGTAGTGCTACAACTAGTGGTTTGGGTTACCTTGCCCTGATTTTCACTTTAGGTGAGTAATCGGGAGTATAGTCCCATAGAAATGAGGAAAGCTTGTAGCCACAAAATCCTTTCGAGAAGCATACGGTTCAAAGAGTTTAATCATTTGTTGAGTTTAGGAGTGGATGTATTTATAAACCTTTTACATCAGTTGTAGGGGCATCTACATCTCGCTCTGCTTCATTTTAAAATATTATGGAGTAGCTTATGATTCAAAAAATGGATATAGTTAATATGCATAATTAAATTGGATAAATTGGAGCAAAAAATGCTTATAATGATGAGTATAAACAGAGGAGAGTTCAACATGATATAGGTTTTGAAGAATCTATGGTTAGGTATCTTAGGGATGAATACAATGTGGAATTTCCAACTTGCCCCAGCTTTACTCCTTATGCTCCTATTCATGATGAAGAAGAATAAGAAGAAGATGATGATGATGACGAGGAAGGCGAAGTGGACTGATATTCTTAGGAGTTTAGTTTGTTTTGTTTGTTTGTATCTTATTTTTTATTATGTGTTATTTGATGTCATTTAAAGCAGTTGTGGTAAAAACATTCATTTTGTGTTATTGACCTAAAATGTAATAGTAACAGCAGATTTTTACTTTTTCTGCATTTTTAGTATTTTAATTTTTTGTTTCTGTTTTTAGTTTTCAACATATCCTTTACAATACATTATGTTTCATTTAATGCATTAAAACCTATATGTATTTTTTAAAGTTAGTACCTGCAATATATCAGAGCCCAGTTTCACACTCAGAAATCCTCTACAGGTTAGTTTTATTTTTATGCATTAACCGTTTCTTTCACCAACAACATTTTGTACTAACACATTTTTAAATTACTTAAAAATTTAAGTTTGGGGGAAAGAAAAAATTCCTTTAAAAATAAGAGAAGCAAACTAAGTTTTATTTTTATATAATTAATTCTAGTTTTAAAATTATTTAACATGACCTACGATATTAAGATTTAACTTTAAATGACTATACTTGTGTTTATAAATATTCTGGTAAATTTAGGTAAAAAGGTTTTAATAATGCAAGTCAATTCTAAAGTTAAAGATATTTGGTTCGAAAGGATAAGACAATTATTTTCAATTTAAAGTAAAGAAAATTGTATTCTTAAAGTATGAAGAATTTTAGAGTTTCATGTAAGAAGAAAAGAATGAAACTTTATGAAAAATCATAAACTAATATAAATTTATAAAGTGAAGAAAGGTAAGTAGTTTTGACTTTAAGAGGAAGATAGTGATGTTCCAAATTACTAAAAGCTATCCAAATATAGTAATCATCACTTGAGAAAGAAAAAGAAAAGAAAAGAAAGGATTGAAAAGATCCACAGAGAGAAAAAAAAGAAAAGAAGAAAAGAAAAAAGAGTGAGCAGAAACTTAAGGAGATGCCTAATAAAAAATTGGCTTCACTTGAAACAAATAAAGGAAAATGCTTGATTACATTTTCTAAACTTGTATTGGAGTATTAGTAGCATTACTAGTTAAGTTTTCATTAAGTTTTTTTTTCATATGAATGTTTTAAGTATCCTTAATATGACAAATTGCAGTTTTTCTCGAAATGAATAGAGACTCAGACTTAGAGTTTGAATCTAAGTTATTGAAGATTTTTCTTAAATATTACTATTTTATTTATTAAACAAAAGTATAAGAGTTATAAGTTAATCCTTATCCTAAGTCATATGCTTTTATGTAGTAAAAGTGCCACTTGAGGACAAATACCATTTTAAGTTTAAGGGATTTTGATACACCAAAATAATATGTTGTAAGTATATAATTTATGCTTATTTTGGGTGATATTGCACTTTAAAGAAGTGCATTTTCATGTTTTTTGTTTCAGGTATATCAATTTTAGGCATCTTGAGCAAAAGTAGCAAAATGAACAAAATTTTGAGCCAAAACAGTGAAGTTTGGGAATTCTGGAGCTTGATGCGCCAGATTGGGTCCAGAAACACCATTTGATAGAGAGTTGGAGCTAGATGTACCAGATTTGGTGCCTCAAGTGCCAAAACCCAGAACAACAAGGTCATAAGCAAGATAGCATCTGATGCGCCAGAACCAACGTCAGATGCGCCAGAACCAAGGTTGTTCGGGACAAATTTTGCACAAATTTCAAAAGGGACACTTATTCTAAACACCCCTTAGAGTGATTCAATGCATCTAATCACTTTGGAAGATTCTTTAATGAAGGGATATGCCTCTTGGATCAATGGACATGTCTTTTGAATTCAAAAGGGTTGACATTTCGATAGAACTTTGGAGGGAATTTTGAATTCTTTTTTGAAGGAGGCAGCATTTAATAAAAGAGAGTTTTTGGAGAGTGTGTAAGTGTGGCATGTAAGGGGCAAAAAAGAGAGTTTGAGAAAGAGAGAAAGTCAAAGGCTTGGAGATTTTCTTTAAGGATTGTAAGAGGAGAGGGAAGGTGAGATATTTCTTCTTTGTTACACTTCTAAGAGAGAATTGAGAGTGCTTATAAAGAGAGAAAGGCTTGAAGAGAACATCTAGGGATTTGCTTGATAAATATTGTGAGATAAGTTGTGTCTTTTATTTCTTTTGTTTTGTAAACTTGATTTTATATATGAAATTCGTATTTGTGTCGTATCCTTCTCATGAATTTTGAGTACTTCTTTATCCTTTTCCCTTCTTTTAGATATAGTTTTGTAAAGAATTGATTTTGTTTTATACAGGTTTAAATATCAATAATTTGTGATGATTTAAACTCTGATATTCATTTACTTTTTGATCTGGCCAATTGTATTGTTAAAATGTGTTGAGAAACATATGTTCCGAAAGGGCTACGATTTCTACAACATAGTGAGAATCACATTTGATTTCATCAGAGAGGATGTCATCCATGAAGTTGAGTGAAAAAAATAGGAAAGTATACTTAGTTGGATGAAGAATTGGAGATTTTTAAGGTGATAGATTAAAATCCTCAATTTGGTCCAGTTTATTGGAAGTTGATGTGAGATTATTAGCCCTCAGGTGAGGGAGTAGTGGGAGCTCTGGTGTGACAGCCGATATCCTCCTAGCCTAACCACAAAATTAGGAACCAAACTTTGGATTATTCAATGTTCTTTATACACTCGGAAGAGGCTAAAGAATAGGATTTCTCCTATTTGGTACAAAAAAAATTTATACATATATTTTCAAATGATTCTAATTTCTTCACAATACATATTCTCATTGTAAAGGGGAAAGATGCTTTCTTAAATTTGAACTTATCATCACAAAAACTTTGTTTAGTTTTTGTAAATTTTACTTCTGAAAGTTTATTAATTAGTTTAATTAATTTTGTCTTTTTACTGCATTTTATTTAGCATTCACTCTATTATTTATGTTCAAATTTAGCACTTCACTTTTGTAGTTTAAAATTTTAGTTTACATTATAATCTTAAAAATTTACTTATAGACATTTCCAACTTTCCTGTGGGATTGATATCTAAGACTCTATTAGAGCCCTTTATTACTTGAGCGATACATATAATTGTATTATTTCTAGGGGATTTTGCAGTTTAAAAATTTTTAAAAGATAAAACTATTTTCACTAAAGTTATTTTTGTTGGGATTAATTTGCGTATTCACTTTTGTATTTGTCATATGAGCCCAACAGTGTATTTTAAAATATTTACAAAATTAACACACTAAATCCACCTGCATCACCTAAGCGCCCAACAGTGGTACATAGGCCCCCAATTATGGTGCATAAGTGCCAATCTTCTAGAAGCTGAATATAACTGCTTGGCGCTTAGGTTCTAGATCTTGGAACTATGGCATCGGGTTCTCTATTTCACATATGGGGTCTGGCGCCTGGGCGCCAGTTCACTATGTGATCTTTTGCTCCATTTGACCCCATTTTGTTCTATTTTCGCTCTTTTTTCTCTAAGACTCTATTTCTTGTACTTGTAATAATAAAAAATAAAATTACTTCCATTAAAGTACAAAATCATAAAAAATGATCATAAAATGCATATATAAAAGTAGCACATTCTTAGGCATGTCATCCCAAACTCATAAAATCTAAAATGGGTGATTATGGCTAGCTATCTCAAGTAACTGATCTTCATCAATGAATGTTATTTTAGTAACTTTCTTAAGATGAAATGTGTCTTCTAAAGTGGTAGATGCCAATTTGGTCAAACAAATATCAAGATCTAAGAGTGCCTTAATTAATAACCCTCTAATTTGCTCAAAACAAATAAGTGCATTATAAATGTTAAGTTTAGCTATAAATTTTCTTAAATGAGCCAAAATTTAATGATTAACCTTTCGTTTAGATCCTATTGGCCTATCCCATAAAGGAGCATCTTGTCAATGTGTTGATTGTTTATTTAAGCTAATGACATGTGTAGCTTTTCCCTTAGGATCCATCCTATGTGGTAGGATCTTGTCACTGTAATAATTTAAGCTCCTTAATATCATTTAAAGTAGGATTCAAAGTGATTTTGACTGATTCTTTGATAGTCCCTGAAGCATATCTTATAGGTTCGTCGAAATCAAAAAGCTCTAACTCAATCTTAACAGGTGTACCCTAAAAATTAAATATAGGGGCATCATTATCAAGGATGGAGTTATTAGTTTCCTTCAAATGATTAAAATTTATTAATTTACTATATTGGTAATTATTATTGTTATTATTGAAAATATTATTATTTGCATCATTTGTGACATTCTCATTAGAATTACATAAAATGTTCACTCTTTCCTTAAATTATCATTGAGGAATAAACAAAAAATCTTATGATATATGTGGCTTGAGAAGCTTAACACCCTTATCAAAAGTAATAACTCACTTGGGGTGATCCTTGATAAATTTTTCTATTCTCTTTAAGATGGCTTCACCTTTGTTATTTCCTTTAAGATTTTTTTTATGCCTTCTTTAGGAAACTGGTAGTTTAAAACTCCTTTAAATGACAATAAATAGAGTTTTAAATTTATTTCTATTATTTTCTCAGAGATTTTAGACCAAGCTAAATCCCAAATTTCAGTGGATTTATAAGGGTCAAAACTAATAGTAGAATCAATAGATATGAGAGTAATAGGCTACTTGGATCTATCAAATATTACTTAAAGATTACTACTAATTTATTTTCTTAGTTTCATTCTAGTCAATCTTTGAACATGAAGCCATCTTTTATTAGCTGCCCAAGCATTCGATCTTAAAGGGTGGTAGTTATGTTCATCACTCTTGCCAACTTTTTTTAGCTTCGGAAGCTTTGATAGTTAAAAATTTAGCTTAATCATCAGGTTTTGGAAGATCATTTAAACTACTTTACTCATGATAATGTGCATTCTACATATCTATTCTTTGAAATCATTTAAATTAAGCCTGGAGGTTCTGTGAAAAATTTGATTGCAACACGAAAATGGGAGAGCTTCTACAACTTTACTATCATAGCAATCAGCCATTTGTTAATTCTATGCAAATCTCCTAGAGGAATCAGATGATTTTTTATTCGTTAAGGAGAGAAGAGTTAATTTCAATCCTGTTCGGATCAATGTTTTATACCAGTTTCCTGATGTACATGTTTATTATTACTCATCTTTTGAGCCTACTGAGGAGTAGTTAGATGAGATTATTGCATTTTTGACTGATGGACGTGGATCTTGGAAAATTAAGAACGACCACAAGGTAAATTTTTCTTCTTCCATTCTTAATGCCCCATCTAAGGCTTGACACTATTTCATTTTTGTTCGACTTCTTCCTACAAACCATTTGAGTGAACTGACTAGAGAGAGAGCCACTTTAAACTTTTGCATTTAGAAGATGAAACCTAAAGATATTGGCTCTCTCATTTACAAGAATGTTATCAATTCTTCTACGAGAGGCTTCACTATAGGTTTGGGTTACACTTCTCTTATCTTTACTATATGTAAACAATCTGGACTTAGTTTTGAAGCTTGGGAGGAGATATTAGAGCCATTGAAACCAATCAATAAGGCTAATTTGGATTCATATAGTAAGCATGCTACACTTGGTTCTAGAAGCCAATCTTCAGATATTCTTTCTACTTCTACTTCTAAACCTTCTACCTCTAGTGTAGTTGCTCCACCTTCTGCTATTTGGTAAGAACTTTGTGATCACCATCAGGAACATCAGGATGATATTTTTTTTTTTGTGCAGAGACAACTGCAAGAGAATGAAGATCACGGGGAACATTTGGAACAATACCTGAAAAGGAAAAGTGATTGTGAGGCTAGTTTAAATACTTTCCTGATTATCTTTCTGAGAGGAGGAGATCAGAGTGTGGAGTTTACTTTGTATCCTTATTATACTATGTTTGAATGTTGAAAGGCTATGGATGAAGAATATGATGACAAGGACGATGATGGTAAAGAATAGGAGTTGTCATCTGAGTCTGGATGTGTTTACTTTCCCTTGTTGTTACTGACTTTTAGTTATATTATTGTGTTGGTTTTATGCTTACTGCTAATGTGAATTCTAGATTTTTAGTTGTTATTGCTATACTGTTTACTTTTTTCTTCAAATCATGTATAGTATTGCTTATGTGTTAGACTAATTATTTTACTTTGAAATTTTCATGTTACATATGTTGATTTGAGAGTTACTACTGCTAAGCACTTATTTTTACTTCTTGTACTTGTAAAATTTTTATGTTTATAACCTTGTGATAGATAATAATTCTGTTAAAATTTTCTCTCTTAATATTTATTTTATACTAAAATTTTTAAAATTATTTAAAAAGTCAAGTTTAGAAGTGGGAAAAAAACTTTTAAAAACTAAGCTTTATTTATCCTCAATAGACTATATTTTAAAATTATTTTGAAATAACATATGGTAAGTGATGTTATCTTTAGAGAACTATGTTTTTGATTCTATGAATGTTATAGTAGACTTGAATGAAAGTTTTTTTGTGATAAGGGGTGTTTCTAGAGTTAGGATATTTGGTATAAGAGAATAGGGATATGCTTTTACTATTTATAGTAGGAAAAAAATTGTATTTTGAAATACTATAAATCTTTGATTTAAACTTCAAAATGATTTGAGACTCTATGAAAAAATCATTTTTATACTAATACACATTATCAAGTAAGGAAATGTGAAATTTTTTTAACTTTAGGAGGAGGATAGTGAAATTCAAAATCATTAAAGGCTATCCAAATATATGTCGGCGCTATTTTTGGTTGGAGGGAGTTGTCCGTAAGAAGCTGTCAGTCACCGGAACCGAAATCCCGTCACCCGCTTCAAATGGACATTTTAATTTACATATATATTTAGTTTTAGAAAAATATGAAATCAAACTGACCCGATATTTTTTATAGTCTAAATGAAAGAGCACTATACCCCAAATCCTGCATCTATCCGGAAGGATAAATACAAGGCTTGAGGATGAGGCTCGATCAAATAAACTAAGGAACGTATGACATCCGTTTGGTTTACGAAACCTTTATATTTGCCGACAAGTTCTCTTATTTAATATAAAAAATTAAATAAGGTTTATATTAAGATAGGTTGGGACATGCTTCCTATAAGGGCAAGCTCCTATGTTACATCTTAAATGACCAAAGTCACCTAAGAAGACTCTCGATAAAAATCAAGAAATATTATCCTCAAGGAGTTTTAAGGAGTAGGACTTTTCAATCAGATCAGACATAGAGGTGTGAAAGGGGATTGTTTCAAATTTGGAACATTTTGTTGTAGAGTCCAAAGGTGGAAGAACTAGGGGATGCCATCAATCTAGGGGAGAATCTCAGTGACTTCCGCATTTTATTGTAGAATCCAAAGGAAGAAGAACTAGGGGATGTCATGGATCCAGAGGAGAACTCCGGTGACTTCTCGAGCCTAATGTTTGGCTTCAGTTTTGAGGAGAAATATTTAAGTGTTTCATCCTGCCAATTTTATTTATTAGGGCTTACATTCGTATGAAACGATCACACAAATAACTTGGAAGATGTGGAGATTTAGGTCGTGACGGACGACAACCACAGAATCCTAAGACGAGTTAGGACTTATATTGTATAGCAGGGTTGTACAAAGGCCTAAAGATAAGATGAGGATTTACGTTGCATAAGCAAGCAACCCCGAGGTCATATGGCTTTGTTGTTTATATCTAAGGAAGGAAGATTGGTTTAGCTAAGGAAGACAAGTTTTGTTGTTGAAGATGGTTGCTGCCCACCATGCTAGCTCCAAGCTCCTTGCCATGACGAGTTTGAGTTTTCTAGTGTGTCTAGTTATAGTGTCAAATCAGGTGGATCTATCGTGAAGTTCTTTAAATTTTATGAGGGCATATTAAAGTTGATTAGAGTGACACCGGTTAGGATCTAGTTCTTTAAATTTTATGGGGGCATGTTAAAGTTGATTAGAGCGACACAGGTTAGGATCCTACATAAATTTTATGAGAGCATATTAAAGTTGATTAGAGCGACACCGGTTAGGATCCTACGGTTCTCTCTAAATTTTATGAGGGCATATTAAAGTTGATTAGAGCGACACCGGTTAGGATCCTACGGTACCTTAAATTTTATGAGGGCATATTAAAGTTGATTAGAGCGACACCGGTTAGGATCCTACGGTTCCCACGTTCCGGTTATGGGGGCATGTTAAAGTTGATTAGAGCGACACCGGTTAGGATCCTACGGTTCCCTCGTTTCGGCACCATTATTTTCTATTAGATTCACTTAATCCAAATGAACTTACAAAACTCAACCTAATGAGTTCCATAATTTCATTTAGACCGTGGGAAGCCTCGTTAGCAACCATAGGTTACCTCCTTCTAGGAATTCTCAATCATCCGATAGAGACGTCTTAATTTAGTTGCAATTGTAATTTTGTGTGATGTTTGTGGTTAAATTTTGAGTTACTTTATATTTTGAATGTTGTGGGGGTGAATTTTATCTTGGTTGATTTTAGTTTTTATTTTGGTTTTGGTTTTGTGGCTATCCTCTGAGATCGAGACATAATTCTTTGTTATAAGTTCATATCATTGGGTTGTAAGAATGCTGGTGTTACATATCAACATGACATTGCTAATTTTTTTGAAAAAATACATCTATAACTAGATATAGTGTTATGTTAATGACTTGGTCATCAAGAGAAAAAAAATGAAAAAGACCACCTAAGAAAAATATTATGTTTTATTAGGAAAACAATTATGAAATAACACTAAAAAATATAAGATAATATTTGATGACACCTCTAGTATTGGTAGTCATTGTCCCATGAAGACCTTTAATCCATTAAAATATGATATTAATAAAATCTCTTAGTGCTTTACTTGATCATGTTAATGTGGATGGAAAAGAGAATGTATTATATTACATAATTCATCATCTTATTTTCATTGTTTTAAAGTTTACAATTGAAAAACATTATTTGGTCTTATTTTTTATGGTGCCATAATTAAAACATTATAAGGTCTATCAAAAGTTCAATTTAATCTCCCAATTTAATTCATTGTAGTATTTAATGATTCATCAACTACTCTTTGGATGCATGGTTTTTACTACAATTTGATATAATGTTGATTCCTTTTTGTCATATGAAAGATAATACTTTGGTTGACTTTCTTACAGCACACCTGCTTCTTGTTGACTCACTTTTGAGTGATGAAATTCATGATGAGTAAGTCATGAATTTAGAGGAACAAATTGATCACTATTGGAAGATGTATTTTAATGGTAAAATGTTTTCTCAAAGTGCAACAAACCACATCCTACTCTCCCGAGAAATATAGGTATTAGGTTAATATTATTAACACCTAATCATGGGATGATGCAATCCTCTTACCATTTACTGAAATCATGTACTAATAACAAAGCTAGTATGAAATTTTATTTACCAGTTTAGAATTCATTATTCTAATGAATATTAAGAAGATAAAATATTTAGATATTCTTAATAGTTGTTTACTTAAGTTGAAAGAACCTTTAAAGTTCTTAAAACCCTAGCAATACTATCAGTGTACTATGAAATTACTCGAACAAATCCCTAATGTGACTTTAAATGATTATTTGAGGCTTTCAACAAATTTTTTGTCCAAATCATAAGGAAAACACTAAATGAGTATAAGTGATAGTGGCATGAGAAGTTATTCAAACCCTTGTGAGCCTATAGACCACTTATACGACCCCAAATCAATCCACACCCTTCGCCTTAGTCTACGGGTCATAAGTTAATCTCCCCTTGGAGTTAGAGCTTCCCTTTCTATGGATTCTAGTTAAAAGCAAATATCGTGTGAATAGAATGCCCAAATTTGCATGTAAGAACTTGAAAATCTCGAAGAAAAGTGTATACTGACTCAAAACTTGAGTTGTACTAAGTCAAGGACCGTTCATGCTCATAATAAATTGGTTCACCTTAAAATTTTTTTAGTGGGATACTTAGTTTTAGTTATTATAAGATAAATTTCAGCTCATAAAAGAATGGTCAACAAGTTTGAACCAACAAGAGAGGGTCTTTTTGTGATACAGAAGATTTATCATAGAAGATCTTATCAATTAATTGATTGCAAAAGGGCGCATCCCATAGTACATGTCATTGGGTGTTATTTAAAGTACTACACATGACTGTATTCAAAATTACATTTTATAATGACAATTTTATTTTGTTAAACCCATATTTTAACTTTTATATATTCTTCTCCACAAATATATGAACAAATAAATTTACTTAACAAATCTCAAATCTAAAGTTCCATCGTCCCATAATTTATTTTTATATTTAAAATGAAAATTTTCCAAACCTAAAACTAACCTATCATTCTATAATATAATCTTTAAAATTATTTTTTTAATCCAATATTAGTCGAAGTTATGGATTTGTTCTATAACTCATTGTATAAAATGAATAAAGAGTCTTAAAAATAAAAATCAAAATAAATCATGAATATAAAATGATGACAAAATTAATGCTTGCAATTTGATTACAAAAGATGTCATTTGGGAAGTTAATATTCTTCTTTGGAAACAATGTCAATCTAGCTTTAGATCCAGCATACCTAACCGATAGATTTGGAATGGGTTTTGAGAGTCTAAAGATGACCGGTTATGAGCTTGTGCTGAGAGTTAGGACCACAAGGCAGTTGTCAGCATGAAACTAATACTACAGTTCACAATACCTTCTAAGACTGTAATTTTTTTCTTAAAGAGAAGATCTAAGGATATTCTTTTGCCGGACTTGATCTCCCATTTAGTTGCCATAGCCGGCATTATTGAGGCTACAGAGTTTGCTTATGCAATTGTAGAGCCATTCAGTGTCTCAAATTTCTAGGTTGGGTCCATATCCTCAAGACTGGTCTACCTACCAAAATATACATTTCAAAGAGGCTCTAAACTAGTGAATGAATTTCAACTAATATTCAAATTAGGTTTTGCACTAATTCTGATGGGATTTTTAATAGGTTTGAATTTTATTTAAATTAGATTTGAGTAAGGTTCAAACAATATTAGAATATTTTTGTATTATTGATCAAATATGTCTCTAACTTATTTCTTCAATCCCTATATGATTCTACTTTGACTGGTATTAAATTGGCCTGAATTCTTTTGCTCAAACTTAATAGTAGTTGTATGAAATATTAAAGAAACAATTTTGATCATATGCCTATATTATTAGTCAATATTTAAAAAAAAAGGCATTTATGTACATATCACCAAATACCTAAATTTTACTTTGGGGCAATTACATACAGTGCACCAGAAACTTGCTATTTGCATATCAGATACCATCTTTCATTTATTTTTCAAATTCTAAATCAAATATCAAAGTTCATTGGTAAACCCCAACCTATTTTTCGTTTATGAAATTCTCAATCTTTTAGTCAATGCATGCATAAATACATGAGTTCGTTAGTTCAAATAAAAATCACTTGAGTGATTAATTTATAACTGCCAATGCTTCGGGTGGTCCATGTAATTATTAATTTTATTTTCATACTTTTAGACCACCCAAATCTTTCATATCACATATAAAATTCTAGTATTCTAACCTTTAAAAGGTAAAATACATGTTTTTCATGCATAGACAAGGTGATATATACCTAAACATTATAGTTTGTGTTGGATATGTAAATAGATAAGAATAAACATTATAGTTTGTGTTGGATATGTAAATAGATAAGAATAAAGTGGTATGTATGCAAATCTTCTTTAAAAAATTTATGGTTTTAAATCTCTGATTAAACTATCAACTATATCATTGAGCTTTTCGCATCATGCTAGCATAAAAATCTAAGACGAANGCTTCTGGCGACTCCGCTGGGGACTGCTTCTCTCCATTAAAATCAAGAAAATATTATCTTCATATCGGTAATATGTTCATATCCCTTTTGGACCAAATTACCCTTTTTCTGTTGACATATTTTACCCATTTCTGGCTTGGGAAAGTACAGTCAATTCTTTTGACCTGCAGAATCATTTGTTCAACCATCCTGGGACAGAGTGATTCAGAAGGTCATTAAGGACGTTCTGATCTTTATATGAGGTCGGATCTNCAACGAGATTTCAATTTCGATGACCGACAGCTTCTTACGGGCAAACCCCACACCAAAAATACTGCCGACACTATAATAATAATTCTACTCATAAACTAAAACACTTAGTAAAAGAAAGTGGGGTTTAATATATTAAAAGTACTCTTCCTCATACAATGAAATCAGTGACGTGTAAAAGTAAAATAAGTAGTGAGGGATATCCTGACAAATAGGAGCAATTATATTCTTTAACCTTACTGGAGATGTTATAAAGAACATTGGTTAATCTAAAGTTTGAATAGTTCTGAAGATGAGCTAGTCATGGAAGATACTAGCTCTCACTATAAAGTTCTCTCTTATCCCTCCACCTGGAGGCTAATATATCGCCTCAAAACCTAAAATAATAGATCAAATTAGGGGGCTTTAGCTTGTCACTCTGAAGTCCTCTATTTCTGCACCCATAAAAGATTATGTTCATATTTATTTGCACTCAACTATATGGAGTACATTCTCATCCATACAATCTCATGTGATTCTACCACAGTTGATTGAGATGATACCATTACGGATCTTACATGTTCTCACAAAAGATTTTAACATGCAAGTTGATCAAGTTTACATGTAAATGAAGAACAAAGTAAAAACATCACAATATATTCTTGCTCTACTCAATTTTATATCCTACACATACAAACTAATTCATTATAAGAGGGAAGAGTAAAGAAAACTACCCACTACACATGAAGAAGCAACAATAACTTTTCATTGAACAAGACTTTGAAACCACACAAACAAAATACTACATTCAAATCAAAATACAATGAAAATACTTATATTTTATGGAAATCAAACTCTCATTGTATAGAAAAAGCAATATCCTTACAATATTCTCCGAGAACAAAGTGAAAAGAAAAGAAGAAATCTCTCACACACTCTCTCTCTTTCTCTCTCTCACCTTGTAGCCCCACTTGGGGCTCACACCCAAGACTTCTTCTTCTACAAGTTTTCTTCTTCTCTTTCAATTAATTCAAGAGTCAAAGAATTATTTTAAAAACATTTCCAAGCCTTTTTTTTATAATTTTCCAAGAGATGCTTAAGTCTCTTAAAAATATCTAGATTCAATGAATCTTCTAAAGGGTGCATCAAGTGACTCATCTTAACTTCATATAACCGCCCCAAAATCTTATAGAAAGTCCTTTTTCTCATTTCCAATGAATTCCCCAAGAGACACACGAAGCAACACTTCAATAATCGTCCAAATCTGATGTATATTTTAGAAGATATGTTGAAAACTGTCTCTGGCACCTAAGCGCCCTCCTCTCTATGTGGTGGCACCTAAGCACCATATTTGGGTGCTTAAGCACGGGGCACAGACACTTAAGTGTTCGGTTTCGGTCCCCATGGCTCCAGTGTGCCCCGATTCGTCCCGATTTGCTCCAGTTTGCTCCATTTTTGTTCATTTGGCTCCAATCACTCCAATTTATTCAATTTGATGTATCTACAATCAAAAACACATGAAAACATACCATTAAAGCGCAATATAATCATAAAATATAACATAAAAATAGTACGTTTTTAGGCGTATCAAAATCCCTCAAACTTAAACACTACTTGTCCCCAAGTAATACTACATTTTTAAAATAATTTATGTAAGTTAGAGTTAATGGGTCATCCTATAGAATTGCTAAGTTTTATTCTAAAAAAGTGATAGTTCAAATTAGAAGAACTTCTAGTGAATCAGACTAGTCTAGAGTTTAAAATATTTATTATCAAACTTGAAAATTTGTTTTTCTATCTAATTCAGAATATATGCAGAGTTTTTAAATTTCGAATCCCATTAACTTTACTTTCTAGACTTATGAATTCTTTTAAAAATAATTTTTGATAATATAATGATAAAAAGCAAGTTTAGGATTGTTCTAAGTTCTTTACTCTAGAAAGACTCAGGTGATACCAATTTTTTATTAGGACCTCTCCTCAAGCTTCTCCTCATTTTTTTTTCATTTTTTTATGATCTTTTTGATCCAATATTTGTTTTTCTTTTATTTTCTTTTATGTGAAGATTACTATTTCTCCAGAAATCCTTAAATGATTTTAAATTCAACTATCATCCTCTAAAGTTAAGACTTATCACTTTCCTTCACTTGAAAAGACATATTTTTTTATTTTTTTATTTAAAAATACTTTCTAAAAGAGTCTTAAATGTTTGAAAATAAAAATTCTAAGAATACTTAATTTTTCAAAAAATACAATTTTTCTTACTAAAGATAGTTATTCATTTTCTCAAGTTCTCCACTAAACATCTTTATCTCTAGGTTCACCATTTTCACTAAAAATATCAATTAATTTTTCCTACTTATTTCTATACTTAAAATTCTAACATCCTTAAGGTGACTCCACATAAAAATAATTAATAGAAACAAAATACAAATTTATTTGTAGTACTTTTGAAAACATGTAAGGTTTAAATTTGAAATATTTTACTTTTTCCCCAAAACTTAAGCTCAAACATGTGTAACAATGAAGTACAAAACTATGCAGCATGGAAAGATCACTTTTACAATTTACTACACATCCTACAAAAATATAAACAAATAAGACATGGTAGAATATTGCAGTAGAAAGTAAATCTAGCATAAACATGCTTGATATAACACTATAATGGAATTTTAAATGGTAGAACAGGTACAAACTGAAGATTAAACAAGAACATGTTTTAAACTTTATAAAGGAATTGTTGGATGCTAACAAGTTTAAAATATTAAGATAAGTTTTGTCATCTCTAATGACTCATTCAACTTGACTCACAAACTTAGACACACAAACTCCAATACATACACTCACAGATTCATAAACAAACAACAACTGAGGTTAATTTGATCTTTGTTCTACTCACATTTCCCCCTTATCACTTTCAATTTCTAACGGAAGAAACTACACTAATAATGTGGGTGCATCATAAAAACTTATATGGTTGTCACCCATAAACCATAATTCCCTCATGTGTTGCCAATTTTAAGGTTACTCTAAGTCTAAGGTATACACAATTTGATAAATAAAAATAGTGCAGTTCATCCAAATGTTGTTCACTAAGTAAGTTCATGACATTACCCGGTGAAGACAAAGTCAGATAAAGGAAGTAATACAGTTGACATGGAGTGGTTTAAGTCTAAACTCTACATGCTTCAAGGTAATGCTCAGCTCCTGTTGAGAACTAAGTCGTAACAGACTCGTCAACCTGCTACTACCAAAAATCATATATAAATCTAGTTATGACGAAGGAATTACCTCACAACAATAATCCAATCCACTCTTACACATCAAACATGGATCAAAGTCTAACATCTCACTATTATCCAATCCAGCATAACAACAATCACACCAAATAGATAGCAAAGATAACCATGGGTTACCTCCCACGAAGCGCTTGGTCTAACATCGACGACTTGATGTATCCAATGTTTACTCTGGTAGCCCCAACATCAAAATCTCATTTATTTTGTCTGTATAACATGAGATATGCCATTCAATGATTTTGAATAACTCTTTCTTAGGAGATCTTTTACTGATTTTATCATTCAATTTAGAATTTTCTTATGATTGAGTCGAATCTGAAGATATATAGACTGGTGGTGTAGATGAATTCCCTAAATTGGTAGGCCTTAAAATTGTATGGGGTACATTTATCTGAAGTTCGTGAGATTTTTCAACAGATGGAATTAAAATTTTACTATTTTTGGTAACGTCCATCATTTCGCACCTCTCCTGAACATACATACAATCTTCTTTAAACAATGTTTTCAATTCATCATGAAAGTTCATTTCGATCTCATATGTTAACTATTTTCAAAACTTTATTGGAAATGATCTTTACTTAGATAATCAATTTCATCGATTCAAAAATAATCATTATCTTTTCTCTCAGCTGAATACTTCATAGCCTTTAAAACATTAAAAGTGACTTCATGGTCATTAATATTCATAGTCAACTATCTTTTTTGTGCATCTATCATAGCTTATCCAGTAATAATAAAAGGTCTCTCTAAAATAATTGAATTTTATTTATCTTTCTTCGTATATAATACAATAAAGTTAATATGAAAGATAAATTTATCCACTTTGATAAACACATCTTCTATAATCCCTTTTGAATAAATGGTAGATCGATTAGTTAACTGAAGAGTTATAGTAGTGGGAGAAATATCGACTAAACCTAACCTTATAAATATTGATAGAGGCATCACATTAATGTTCGATCCTAAATCACATAAAGCTTTTCCACATAATCTTTCTCCAAATACATAAGGAATTGTTAAGCTAGAAGCATCTTTAAGTTTCTTGTGAAGTTTTTTTCTGAAATATAGCGCTGCACTCCTCGCTTAGTGCAACTGTCTCGTAATCACCAAATTTCCTTTTCTTGTTTAATATCTCCTTCATAAATTTTACATAACTTGACATATGTTCCAAAGCTTCAACGAAAGGAATATTTATCTTTAACTTCTTAAATACTTCCATGAACTTTGAAATTTGTTTATCCAACTCATACTGTCTAAGTCTTTGAGGAAATGACGGTGGTGGTCCTTTAAAATTGATTTTAGTTGAAGATATTAAATTTTTCAGATCCTTAAAAACATGTTCTTTAAGTCTTTTAGTTTCCTTTGTTTCTCTCATAACTTCTTTCTCTTTCCTAATCACACCCTCTATCTCTCTTCCACTTCTTAATTGAACAGCGTCTATTTGTTCATTATTTTTCTATTTAGGGTTGATCTTAATGTTGTTAGGAAGTGTTCCTTGGGATCTATTGCAAAATGAATTAGCAATTTGTCCAAGTTGATTCTCTATGTTTCTAATCGTAGCATTTTGACTTTGCAACTGGTTTCCCATTTGCAATATCACTTCTTCTGTAGACATCTTCTTATCCTCAAATTTTTTATAATTGTTATACTCCGGTGGATATGAAGGTCTATAATTTGTTTTCCCTTCATTATTCCAACTTTCATTAGGATTTGCATAATTATTTTCTAATTGTTGGTTTCCACCCCAAGTAGTATGATGCCAGTTAAAATTAGGATGGTTCCTCCAACCTGGGTTGTAAAAGTCAGAATATGAGTTGTTTATGGTATTTAAAGTCTTATATGACAACTAGAATCAATCATATGCCCTAATGAACTTTCCTCACTTA
Organism: Phalaenopsis hybrid cultivar; assembly: GCA_002079205.1. Classification (NCBI taxonomy): domain Eukaryota; kingdom Viridiplantae; phylum Streptophyta; class Magnoliopsida; order Asparagales; family Orchidaceae; genus Phalaenopsis; species Phalaenopsis hybrid cultivar. The sequence continues at coordinate 171,233 of JXCR01032035.1, read as the reverse complement.
CTGGAGTAAATTGAGGCTGGTTCATTCCAAATTGATCCAACTTTCTTGATATTGCAGTAACTTGAGATGCAAGAATTGCAATCACATCTATATCATGAACACTGACTATCTTTTTAGGATTTACCCTTGCAGAGGGCCATTGAAATTCATTTGTAATCATTTCTTCAATTAACGCATATGCTTCATCAAATGGTTTTGACATTAATGATCCATCAGCGACAGCGTCAACTATAGACCTAAGGGATCCTACTAACCCATTATAAAAAAATTTGAATGATTAACCAATCGGGCAGAGCATGTTGTTGACATTTTTTTAGGAGTTCCTTAAATCTTTCCAATGATTCATATATTGATTCCCCTTTATACAGAAAAAATGAGATAATATCGTCTCTATGTTTAGTTGTCATTGAAGGTAGAAAATACTTATGTAGGAATTTATGAGTTAACTCCTCCCAAATTTTAATAGAGTCAAGTGCTAATGAGTATGTATAATCACATTTTAGCCTTATCCCTTAGGGAGAAAGAAAAAAGCCTTATTCTAACAGCATCGTTTGACATGCCGCTATAACAAAATGTAGCATAAAGTTCTAGAAAATTTGATAAGTGTAAATAGGGATCCTCCGAAGGAGTTCCCCCAAACTGGTTGTTTTGCACCAGTTGGATAATTGCTGAAATAATTTAAAACAAGTCAGCTTCTACGACAGGGGCTTGTCTACTTAAGTGAATTTCATCTATTGTAGGATTTACATAATCCCTCAATGATTTATGATGATTTTATAAGTTTCTATTTTGAATGTTTTCCATTTTCATTTATAGTTTTTCAAGTTCTTTCTATTTTTTAATTTTTTTTTTTTATAACTCGAGCTCATAAGGCACAAGTCCTGCAGATCATTTGTTTTGCATATGCAACACAACAAACGGTACATTAAAAACCAAACAAATAAAAAAATATTCAACAAAAAAAAATTTAGAAACACCTTGCCTCTCCATGAACAACTGTATTAAAGAGTTGACATCTCATTTTTCAATTTTTTCTCTTCTTTCTCTTTGAAGAAAATTGAATGCATCCCTCTTCGTGCATTCTAAATTCTCTGCTCCCCCAACCTCAAGAGCAATGAAGTTATATGCATCCGTTCCTCCAATCCATGCTCCTGTCATCGATCTTAGCACATCTGCATTTAAGTCATTTCTCATTCTACTAGAACGAAGAAAATGCTTATCACTAGATTTAGCCAAAAAAGGATGTTGTGAATTTCAATGAATTTATGTACTGTCCAGTTGCCTTCTAGATCACTGCATAGTGACCATGGCTTGACAGCCAATCCTTTGATCTGTCTTTTTGTATTTTCCTGTATTCATAAGGTTAGACTCATTGTGACCAGCTTTTGCGCAAATGAAATCTTTTGACTTCTTTTTCTTAGAATTCGACCAATAATTATTGTGGTACTTTCGAACACTAAATCCTATATAATATGCATAGACACAATAAACTTCATAAGCTTCTTGCTCATTGTTAACGATAATGGTAGCAATCGGGTTTGAGTCGGGCTGGCTTGCTGAATGGTTTTTTTTTTTTTTTTTTTTT